>JAODAL010005081.1:0-148032 GCA_025379985.1 Phyllomedusa bahiana
TAGTCCCCCCTCGACCCAAGGTTTGGGGGAAATAAGGCCCATCTCTCACATGAGTCTTGGATGCTCCTTTTCCCTCCCATACCGCATTAAGGCCATCAAAATGAACCAGTTACGGGGTGGCCAACCTCCTGGATCCCGGTACAAAACAAAACTCAGCACTTTCCTTCCACCCACCCAAATAGAGAGTAAAATGCAGGAAATGGAGACCTGTCTCCAGTTGATCAACAGGAGACATTGTTTTTCCCTTTTCACGTTCCCCAAATGTCACAGGGGAAACAACATCAGCGACGTGCACAGTAGGCCCAAAGTAGGGTAGCGGCACAGGGGCAGGGTGGCAAAAGCTAATGGGGTGACCTCTGGCAACTTTGTTTACACCTCCCCAACGCAACAATGCAGGGACACATCCAACACACGAGTTTGTTTAAGATCATGGTGCAGACATTGCGTCTCAACCGTGTTTTTGTTGTTTTCCGGACCCAATAGATTTCTGGGTATCCAAAAGGACAAGGGCCCGAGGGGCTCGTCACCCCCATAAGGTGTTGTCCCCCCAGACCCAGCGTCATATCTGAGGGCCTTCAGCCAGTGGGGGTCATTACAGACAAACGCACCCGGTTTTTCCACAGATAATGTGGATCGTTTGATTTTCTCAAGAAAATCGGGCATGGATCTTGATGAGTTGGGGCCCAATTCCCGGGTCATGATTAGTTGCATTCTAATTCACTTTCCTCTCCAAAAGAATGGTCCTCTTGAAAAAATTTTTTTTTAAAATGATCTTTTCTTACGCAATTTTTTTCTCTTTTCCCCTACAGTTTTTTTTGGGGGTTTTGCTGTGAGGAGACGTAAAAAAACAGCAAAGGTTTATGACAACACGTATTCCCTTTACTCATTTATCTTAAAATTTTCGAATTTTTCAATGGTTTTGGGCTGTTGCTGTAGATAAAGCTATAATTTGGGCCTTTTGGGAAAAGAAATGTGGCTTTTTAATGGCATTTTCCCTCACAATTTTTAAATAGGGCTGAGAATCATTTTTATAATTTTTTGGGCATGCTGTTTGAAATTTCAGCAACTACAGGGCCAATTTTTTTAAAAAAAAGTTGTTTCTAAAAGAATTTTTTTCCAATTGTCAAAAGGGGGCTCAAAGGGGGTGGGGGCTGTAGAAACAGGAAAAGGGAGGACATGTTAAAGGACACATATTGCAAAAAGACTTGTTTTTGCAAGATCTTTAACATAGCTATCAATCCTGTATTGAGACAACCATTTAATACTATTAAGAAAAAAGAAACACAAAGACATGGTGGGATTCCATCTCTATTTTAAAAAATGTGTTTTCGATATTAAATCTAACTAAAAAACTTGATGTACAAAATGCTGGTAAAAACAAATTCCTCTGAATTGTAAAGGGAGGTTCTGGGAAAACTTGACAGATGTAGGTTATCAGAGGACATTGGAGTATGGAGATTGGACAGAGAACATAAGTACAGAGGGACAATTTCCTCCGGCACATTGAGTAAATAAAGAAAAAGAATGCCAAGAAAAAGGGCACCTGGTTGGAAAGGAGCATTTACCTCCAGTATTTCCCTAAAAGTTTGAAGCTCAATTTGGTCCGCACTCTTAAGGAGGGGATAAGCGTACCCAGGTCGTTGACTGGTGTACTGAGGAAGGCTGGATTATTCTCACACTTCCGCTTCCGCACTCTGCTTCAGCACGACAGTTCTTCGTTGCTGCGTCTTCAGGGCTTTTTTAACCTGCGTGTTAATAGATGACAGACGCCAGCCTGGGCTCTTCACCGACCCACTGTAACTCCGGCCTGGGTCCTGCTGTAGCACAGGACATCGGTATGTCAATGTCCAGTTCAACTAAATTGGTGGTTGAAAGACTCCGTTTTCCGGCGGCACTTTTTAATCAGTGGGTCAGGACAGTTTAATGGTCATACTGCGGTCCAGGACAGTTATAGTAAAAGTCCAGTTAACCTTAAAAAATGGTGGTCTGGAAAGACTCCTTTTTAGCCTGCACTTTTTTATCTGTGGGTCTCATGACAGGTTTAAGGGCCTACCTTTTTCTGTTCTCTTCCCTTTTTTGTTCACAGGCTTATTTCGCCGATGGATTTGCCGACGGATTGACGATTAGTCAATCCGTCGGCTAATCCGTACGTAATAAGTTCACAGCCTATTTTCTATTGATTTCAATAGGAAAATTCGGTACGTCGTTTCACACGATCGACGTTAGTTCAGTTCCGGATTGCCGCGCGGATTGACGACGGCAATCCGGACGGAAAAAAAAACAACAATTCCACAGATCATGTCTCAATTATTTCCGGACGGTTTCACCACCTACAATGAATATAGATGGTTGAATCCGTCGGGAAATCAGTTACTAATACGTGCCACACTTAGTGGCACGTATTGCAACTGATTTTCAAATGATTTCAGAACGATTTACATCGGATATACGTTTGTTAATACGTTCTGAAATAAGCCGTGATTGAACGAGCGCCTAAGGGGAATGATGCGGCTCCAGGACAGAAGGTTTGTCAATGGTCCAGTTCAACTAAAATGGTGGTTTTTTCAAGACTAACTTTCTTCGGCCTTTTTAATCTGTGGGTCTCATGCAGGTATTTTAGGGTCATGCTTGGGTTCCCGGACACGGGAATATTCATTGTCCAGTTACAGTAAAATGATGGTTTCAAATTATACTGCCTTTGACACTTTTTAATTTGTGGGTGATGAGGTTTAAGGGTCAGGCTGTGGTACAAGACAGGGATAGTTGAATGGTGTGGGACTTTTTTTCTGTGGCTTTTTTAGCTAAGTGTTGTGCCCTAAGATGTAGCAGGTATCCACTTTTGGATGTTGTTGTGTGGCTGTTACTTTCCAGCTTCTCCTGCCCTGTTTGGGTGTAAAGAATGAAGGTGTTGTTGCTTCTCCTTAGACTTTAATGGTTCATTGTCATAATCGATGCTCTCTATCGAAAAACCTTAACGGATGGTGGCCGACTATTCGATCTATGCTCGATGTCAAAAGCCAATGTTATCGAACTCAAACATAGTGATGTCGCCTCTATTTTCGAGAAGAAGAACCTAGTACCTCCTGCATTGCTCAGGTGGGATTTTGGACCATTCTTCTCACAACACCTTAACTTCTTCAAATCTGGAAGGTTCTCAGTGGGTTCTTCTTTGAACTCTGAGCTTTAGTTTCTTCCCCATAGATTTTCTATTGGATTCAGGTCAGGTGATGGCTGGGACATTCATAGCTGCTTTATTGTCATTTCTCTGAAACCAGTTGAGAGTTTCCATGGCTGTGTGTTTGGGATCATTGTCTTGCCGAAATGTCCACCAAACTTTACTGTTGGTATGGTGTATTTGGTAAGATTTGCGATGCCTTTTGACCTCTAAACATGATGTGTATTATGGCATCCAAAGAGTTCAATTTTGTTTTCATCTGACCAGATTATATTCCCCCAGTATTTGACAGGCTTGTCTAAATGTTGTTGAGCTTATTCCAGGTCTTTCTGTAGCTCTCCACGCTGGTCCTTGGCTTGGACAACTCTTCACTTCTCTCACTCCTCTGTCTGAAATCTTGTGTGGAGCACCTGGTCGTTGCCGGTGTATGGTGAAATTATGTTCTTTTCACTTCGGGATTATGGCCCCTAAAGTGCTCACTGAGAGCCTTCAGTTAGTTTTAGAAATTTCTTCTGTTAGCAATGCCATAAGTATGTTTTGCATCAATAAGGTTGCAAAGGTCTTGAGACATCTCACTGGTTTTATCCATCATGAGATTCTTCTTGTGTGGCGCCTTGGTAATGAGGGCACCTTTTATCGGCCATCAGTTGAACCAGCTGTTTTATTTTTCCACTAAAGTCAGCCCAGGATTACTTTCTAACTACTGATTGATTTCAGCTGTGTTTTGCTGGGTAATGTTTTGGGAATAAGAACATTAAATGCCATACGGACGAGACATATTCATATACAGTATGTCATGCATGATTTTCTTATCACTTGTATTACGTCTATAATAAAAGAATTTTTGCTACATGTCTGTTCTAAGTATAATTTGACTGTGATACGGGAAGAAGAAACCGTCAAACAACAGACGATACCGTAAGTGCTAACAAAAAGACATTTGTCTCTATCACAATCCTGATTACCCAAGCTTAGTGTCTTAATAAGATTTTAGCTGGGGTGTCATGATTTTCCCAGGTTTTTTGCACCTCTCTTTCTACATGTGTTCAATACTTTTCCCCTGTGTCATTTCTCATTATTATACACAACTTATTTTATGGACATCTATGATTTGATTTCTTCGCCTGTGTGAATTAGGTGGATTGTTATGATCATTGTAAGAATTTAATGTAATTAGACCTTAGAAATATATTTACTTAGAAAACTTGTGAGTATTCAATACTTATTTCACCCACTTTATACATATATATATTTACTATTAGTATTCACTCATGAACAAAGACAAGGCATGGGTGGAAATAGGGTAGTGCTGCTGATAAGGCACACCAGTGGACAGTAGATACTCTTAATTTACTGTGTTTGTTCTGGTCCAGACATTCATTTACATAAGAAAATCGTCGTCAGCTGATAAAGTGACAGCTTGTACGTTAATGTACCAAAGCGGGTCTCTTTTTACTGATGTTTTTTATGGAGGTTCCTGGGTGGATCAGGAAAAAGTGTAAAAGTCCTATGAATTCAAATGATAGAAGCTATTTACTGTATGGAAAAAATTAAGCTAAAATATGGAAAAAAAAAAAAATATATATTTATTTATACGTATTAATACGTATTATATATATCATATTTATTATATTATATATATATATATATATATATATATATATTATATATATATATATATTATATATATACACTCTACCGGCACTTTATTAGGTACACCTGTCCAACTGCTCGTTACACTTAATTTTAATCAGCCATCAAATGGCGGCAACCTCAGTTGATATAGGCATGGTAGGACATGGGTCAAGACAATCTCCTTGCAGTTCAAACGAGCATTTCTGTGATGGGGAAGAAGAAAGGTTATTTGAGGCCTTGAACGTGCATAGGGTTGTTGGTGCCGACCAGAATGGCTGGTTGTGTATTTCAGAAAACTGCTGATCTCTGGGATTTTCTCGCCACAACCATCTCTGAGGGTTTACAGAGAATGGTCGTAAAAAGAAAAATTTCCAAGTGAGCGGCCAGTCCCCTGGTGGCGGAAAAAGGAAATGCCTCTTGTTGATGCAGAAGGTCAAAGGAGAATGGGCAGAAGGGACTGGGGGAGTTCGAAAGCTGATAGAAAGGCAAAACAGTGGACTTAAATAGCCACCCGTTACAAACCCAGGTAGGCAGAAGAGCATCTCTGAACGCCACAGTACGGCGAACTTTGAGTCAGAATGGGCTACAGCAGCAGAAGACCACACCGGGTGCCACTCCTTCAGCTAAGACAACAGGAATCTGAGGCTCCAATTTGCCAAGCTCTATCGAAAATTGGACAGTAGGAAGATTGGAAAAAACACGTTGCCTGGTCTGATGAGTATCGGATTTTGCTGCGACATCAGTGTAGGGTAGAATTTGGCGTCAAAACTTCGAAAGCATGGATCCATCTGCCTGTATCAATGGTTCAGGCTGGTGGTGGTGGTGTTCATGAGTGTGGGGAATATTTTCTGGACTACTTTGGGCCCCTTCGGTACCACATTGTGGCATCGTTGCAACACTCTGTGGGAATCTATGCCACGAAGAACTGAGGCAGTTCTGAAGGCACAAAAGGGGGGTCCAAACCGGTTACTAGCATGGTGTACCTAAATAAATTGGCCGTGGGTGTATATATATATATTATATATATATATATATATAATTATTATATATATATATATATATATATATATATATAAAATGAATGAACATGCATTTTTGATCAGTTTTCTACTCTACAGGCCCTATGTCTGTTTTCTGTTGTACCTGAGCTAATGTGTGGAGACTAGCAGCGTATGGATCATAAGGATGAGAACTCCTTTCCATAAATGACGTCGACGTAATGCAGTATGCTTCGTGGAGTGCCAACTGCTATTTCGTTAATCTCCACCACGGCCTAATAGGCGCTCTCCCTAAGGAGATACTCTTCCCTTCTCAGCCCTCATGCCTTACCACTTAGAAGCCGATCGCTTAGCTGCTCAGTACTGATGTGGGGCATCACCCGAAACGGCTGTATACAGATGGGTGATGATGGCTTGGCCAATATACTTTTGCTTTTCCAATAGACCCAGTGGGTATATTTAAGCTAAAATTGAGGACTTGTTACATCCAAACAGAGGGACGCTTGAGCTTCTCAGCTCTTTCCCATAATGCATTGGGTTATGAGTATGCTTTGTGGAGTGCTAAAGGCAATTTCGAATCTCCACAACGCCTATACGGCGCTTCCTACAGGGAGAGATCTTCTCCTTTACTGAGTACACTCATTGCCTCCCACTAAAGACCAAGCCAGCATCGTTCTGCTCTGTACTGACGAGGGGAAACACCGAAACGGGCTGTCTACAGATGGTGATGTTCGGCTTGGGCTAAAATATCCCTTTTGCTTACAAAGTCCCAGTGGGCCTAAAGCAAATTGAGGCTTTGTTACATCCAAAAGTGGGTCGCTTGAGCTTCTCAGTCCTTTCACATAATGACCATGTTATTTTGAGAACTACTGTGCAGTGTAGAATGTGAATTCCGGCACTGGGGGTGTAATACCACTTAGGCTATGTATTTCACAGCACAGAAATACCATAGGCCCATTTCAGTATTTTGAATTCCGTGAAATGCGAAGGTGACCCACTGTGCGCTTAGACAGCAATGAAAAATCAGTGCTGTAGGTCTATCAGCACGGAATTTATCTCATTTGGGTTTAAAATTCGGTGGGAATATGCACATGTTGTATATTCCGCGGATCCTGACTCGGGGGGTATTTGACGTGGACCCGTACATTGAAATGTATTGGGGCCGACAGTAAAAATCTAGATAAACACGACCGTGGCTTTTGCGGCAAAATCTGCCTACCTATGAATCGTGGTCTCTCACAGTCCAAAAATGTCAAAAATTCGGTGTGATTTTGGACGGATTTTTATATATGCTGTGTGCACTATTGCTTTTTCAGGGGTTTGTCCATGTTGTATAAAAAAAAATTAAAATTCTCACCAGGCGGCAACAATCAAACAAAAAAAGCTTACACTCGCTTAACTACAGCCCTCAGTTCAGCTACTGGCTTTCCCACGCGTCCCTGTTATTTCATTTCTTCTTCTTCTGAACTGGGCCATGCACCATCTGCAGCTGCTGACTGGCCCTGCGGTGGTCACATACCAATCAATTACTTCACCATTCGGAAGGCTTTGAATGATGTATATAAGTAATTGTACAAGATCGAATGTAAAGAAAGAAACACCGGGGGGAGAGCCAAAGCGCTTAGAAAGAATTGGGACCAGAGGTTAGCAGAGTATATATATATTGTTTTAATGGGGCTCCAGGAACAAATATTATTTTTTTCATGTATAGACAACCCCTTTATCTGTTCAGTCTCTGCCTCTGTCTCTCCAGTACTTCTCATAGACTCTTTTGGCAGTGGTAATCTCAATTAGATGAAAAGTTGCCTTCGTAAACAGAAAGAGGGATTTTTTAGGTTTTTAACGGTTGAATGATGAGTTTAGAGGGGTTTTGTCACGGCTCTGAAAATGGCCCACAAGAGGAGCAGGGACTACAGTCCCAGGGGGCCCCCTGGAGTATATTAGGCTTCGGGCTGTTTTCATCAGTGGGAAAGCAGTTGAAAAATAGAGGGAGAGAGCTCTAGCAAGTTTGTGCAGTGTGTGCTGTTGAATGTACATCTATTTGCAGGGTGGGTCCCTGAATCAACTCCTCTGGTGGTCCCAAAAATCAGCTCACTGTTGGGAACCTGGAATCAAACCTATGGTGGGGCCCCAGAATCAACATGACTGGTGGGCCCAAGAATCAAGTCCACTGGTGGGCCCAAGAATCAAAGGTCCACTGGTGGGCCCCACAAAAAATCAATTCCATAGTGGGCCCCAAGAATAAACATCATTGGTGGGCCCCAAATTTCTATTCATCTGGGGGGCCACAAGAATTCAACTCACTGGTGGGCCATAAGAAATCAACTCTATGGTGGGTCCCCCAAGAATCATACTCCACTGGTGGGCATAAGAATCAACTCCTCGGTGGGCCATAGTGAATCAACTCCACTGGGCCCCAAAGAATCATCTCCATTATGGGCCATTTGAATCATTTTCCCTGGGGCCCCAAGAGTCAAACTCACTGGTGAGATCCCAATGATCAACTTCCACTGGTGTGGCCATAAGGAATATTTCATAGTGGGCACAAGAAGATTCATACTTCACTGGGGGCCCAAAGAATCAAATTCCCTGGTGAGCCCCAAGATTCAATCATGGTGGCCCCAAAGGAATTCTATTCCCATGGTGAGCCCAAGATCGACCCTCCATTGTGGGCCATAAGAATCAAACTCCACTGGTGGGCCCCAAGAGTCAAACTTCATGGTGGGCCCCAAGAAATCAAATTCCACGATTGCCCAAGGAATCCAACTTCCACTGGTGGGCCAAAGACATAAACTCCACTGGTTGGGTCCAAAGAATCTTTCTATTAGTGGGCCCCAAGAATCAACTCCACGGTGGTTGAGCCATTAAGAATCCATCCAGCAGTGGGGCCATAAGAATCAAAGCTCCCATGGTGGGCCCTAGAATCAACTGCACTGGTGGGATACCAAAAACAACTCCCAATGCTGGGCCCCAAAAATCATCTCCACTGGTAGTTCCTAAGGAATTATTCTGTACTGGTGGGCCATATGATCATTTCCAATGGTGGGCCCCAATAATCAATTCTTTGGTGGGCCCCAAGAATCAACTCCACTGGTTTGATTTCCAGGCACCTCAGTTGTAGTTCTGGGACCCACATCTCGAGAAACGGAGCCATGAAACCTCTCTATCTTGAAATTAGAGGTGGTGGGAATCTTCCTTTGGAAATCAGGGGGAATTCAAGTACAGCAGGTGCCCCGTTAGGTAGGCGTAGAAACTTGACATCAGTAATGATTCATCCTAAAGTAAATTAAAAACTGTTAAAAAACATTTTATCTATACAGTCATTAAGCTTTTTTTACATAAAACAGGAAAACCGCTCCATGGACCTTTGTGCCACACAGGACCTACAGGTTAATATATGAGAAACCGGAAATGTGCTTCGATAGGCTGTTGATGGATTGGAGCTATCCTCCTGGGTTGGTGAACGAGCAGCTGTCTCCTCTGGTTTCTAATACTTCCATGCACTTATTACAGTTAGTAATGTTTTTCCTTGACAGCGTTTGTTTAATTGTATTTTGACGAAAAGGCTGTTGTATGTAATTGCAAATCGCTCTCCTTAACATTGTTTAGGGCCTTGTTTACCCTGCGCTGTTTTATCAAGGGAGATTAAAATGGAAGCTATATATTAATAGTTCTTTTGTTCGCTGTTTCCAAGAATTCTCTTGACAATCTTGGTATGTGATTTTACTATTTCTCTTATACCTTCAGATGCATCTATAATGGTGAGCAAAAAAGATATGGTGGGCAGTCTGGAAGCCAGGAGGCAGCTAAGGGGTGAAGGCCTAGAGGACAACTCTTGCATCCATCTTGATAGCAAATTGTTAAAGTTGGTACTCCAACAGTAATGGAACATTGGGCTTATTATCAAACGGGTCCAGCAGTAAGACTGTCTTTGTTGCCCCCATAGCAAGCAATCAATGCTTAGGCTTTCATTTTTTCATAGCTGTTGAAAAAAATATAAAGGTTGAGTTGTGAGGTGGTTGTTGTAGTCTTAAATTATTCTTAAATTTGATAATTGAGGTGGCGCAGTATATAATCATACTGACCTCATCTGCTTGAAAAACATCATCGATATATATCTCTTGCTGCAAACCATCAAATACAACCCATTGTGCTGCATGAACTTCATGATAATATTAGTATCTAAACACTCTTCTCACATTTCTTGTAAAATTTTAAATTACATCTTTTCATGGGACAACGCATGAGGATATGACACTTTGATGCATTTGTAAAGTAGTTCAGCTTGTATTAGGGTTATGTTCACTCGGCAGTAAATTAGGCGCGCATTTTTGGCGCGTATTGTTGTGCTCTAATGACGAGCGAGATGCGAGGCCGAATTGCAGATAATCCATAGTTCTCTCTGTTCGTTAGCGCGGGGAGATATTTGACATGTCAATTCCTTGCGGCGGAATACGCGCCACCGTGAGTTATTGATTGGATTCAATGGATCGGCCGCCCCCTCCCCTCCCCACGCGCAGAGCTCCCGAAAGGACACAATGTACTTCAGCGCATTACTATACGCGCCGCTGCAGCCACATCATGTGATAACATACCCGACAGTGTAAATTTGGGTGTGCCTCAAAATAACTCAACACACAGTCTCAATGTCTAAAACCACTGGCAACAAAAGTGAGTTAACCCCTAAGTGAAAATGAACAAATTGTGCCCAATTTGCCTTTTTACTTTCAACGGTTAATCATGTGATCCCTTAGTGGAGCAGGTGTAATTAAATTTGGTGTTATTATTCTCTCACTATCTCATACTGGTCACTGGAAGTTCAACATTGCTCTAATGTGCAAAGAACTGCTGAGGAGTCTAAAAAAAGGATATAGATTGCACTCTACATAAAGATGCACCTTAGGCTATAAGGAGATTGCCAACACCCTGACACTGAGCTGCACCATGGTGGCCAAGAACAGACAGAGGTTTAACAAGACAGGTTTCACTCGGAACAGGCCTCGTTGTGGTTGACCAAAGACGTTTTCTGACCGGTATTTGGTCTTTTTTCGGCACATAGTGTTACGGTTCTCTCCGTGGTTTGCGGATTCAAGCCCTCCCCTTCGCACCTACATGTTTATGTTCTGCCCGAAAAAAACGGGCGAAAAGAGTATGATAAATGTTCTAAGGTTTTCGTTTTCGCGGCGGTTTTCGCAAATCATTTTACTTATAGGTCTAAGGGGGAGCGTTGTATGTTGGTTTTCAGACAGGTTCTAAACCGCCAAAATCATTCTGAAAAGGAACAAGAAATACCTTGCTTTTGGGGGGACAAGCCCTTACACAGGATGCCTGGGGTCCAGCTCAGTACTGGACACCAGGCTGATCCATTTATCCTGCACTGACACATTGTAACAAACTGTGTAGAGAAGGTTAGGTAAATGCTGGTTCTCAGTGTAAGCATCAATGTTTCCTTCAATTGAAAGCAGAGATAAAAATAAACGGCTCCCAGTGAAGTATTTTACCAGTCACCTCATTGCTGATGTGTTGTCCTTGTGTGTAAGTGCCTTATTTATACCAAGCCAAGAGCCACAGTGATGTGTGGAAATGGAGCACATCACCATACATGTGTCCTACACTGCAGGCATTCACTACTCCTCAAATCTGTGCCTCTCAGATTGCTGGGGGTTGTAATTTCCCAGCTGCTGGATAGGAACAGCTTGTACATTACTGATCTATGCAATAATTGCTGAGTGCTCATGATAGTGACCTTCACTGCTATACAGTACTTAGAATATGCATCACTGCTATACAGTACTTAGAACATGTATCACTGCTAAACAGTACTTAGAACATGTATGACTGCATGTGCCCCGATATATACAGTCAATTCCAGTAAGTACAGAAAATAACTGTATATCTTACTGTATATACAGAAAAGGACTATATTTCTTCTTCAGTAAATAGCTGTATCGGATCCAGTATAGACAAATGTTGTACCGTGTTAGCCATAGAAAGTAGTAGAAGAGTGAAGAAATCAGGCGATACCTTTTAGAGGCTAACTGAGTATATTTGATAGTGAGCTTTCGAGAGGTCTCGAAAGCTCACTATCAAATATACTCAGTTAGCCTCTAAAAGGTATCGCCTGATTTCTTCACTCTTCTACCAGTATAGACAATAAATGGCTGTAAGCCTTTCAGTGTATACAGTAAATGGCTATATACATCCCAGTATATATAGTAAATCACTGTATCTGATCCAGTATATACAGTACATGGCTACAAGCCTTCTGAGAAATACAGTATATGGCTGTATCCCAGTATACACAGTAGATGGCTGTATACATCCCAGCATATATAGTAAATAGCTGTATACATCCCAGTATTTACAGTAAATGGCCCTATACGTTCAAGTATATATAGTAAATGGCCCTATGCGTTCCAGTATATATAGTAAATAGCTGTATAAATCCCAGTATTTACAGTAAATGGCCCTATACATCCCAGTATATATAGTAAATGGCTGTATACATCCCAGTATGTATAGTAATGACTGTATACATCCCAGTATACAGTAAATGGCTGTATACATTCCAGTTTGCACAGAAAATAACTGTACACCTTTCCATGTATACAGCAAATTAATATAGGGACATACTGTGGATACGGAAAGTATTCAGACGCTTTAAAATTTTTAATTCTTTCTTTCATTGCAGCCATTTGGTAAGATTCAAAAAGTTCATTTTTGGCTGATTAATGTACACTCTGCACCCCCCCCCCATCTTGAAAGGAAAAAAACCGAAATGTAGATATTTTTGCTAATTTATTAAACAAGAAAAACTGAAATATCACATGGTCATAAGTATTCAGACCCTTTGCTAAGTATTGAGTAGAAGCTCCCTTTTAAGCTACTACAGCCATGAGTCTTCAAGTTTTTCACACCTGGATTTGGGGATCCTCTGCAATTCTTCCTTGCAGATCCTCTCCAGTTCCCTCAGGTTGGATGGTGAACGTTGGTGGAGAGCCATTTTCCAGTCTCTCCAGAGATGCTCAATTGGGTTTAGGTCAGGGCTCTGGCTGGGCCACTCAGGAATGGTCACAGAGTTGTTCTGAAGCCACTGCTTTGTTATTTTAGTTGTTTGCTTAGCGTCAGTGTCTTGTTGGAAGGAGAACATTCGGCCCAGTCCGAGGTCCAGAGCGTCTGGAAGAGGTTTTCATACAGGATATCTCTGTACTTTGCCGCCTTCATCTTTCCTTCAATTGCAACCAGTCGTCCCGTCCTGCAGCTGAAAAACACCCCCATAGCATGATGCTGCCACCACTATGTGTCAATGTTAGGATTGTATTGGGCAAGTGATGAGCAGGGCCTGGTTTTCTCCACCATTTACAATTAACACCAAAAAGTTCAGTCTTCTTTTCATCAGACCAGAGAATCTTATTTCTCACAGTCTGGGAGTCTTTCATGTATTTTTTTGCAAACTGTATGCGGCTTTCATATGTCTTGCACTGAGGAGAGGCTTCCGTCTGCGGCTTTCCTATGTCTTGCATGAGGAGAGGCTTCCGTCTGCGGCTTTCCTATGTCTTGCACTGAGGAGAGGCTTCGGTCGGCCGCACTCTGCCATAAAGCCCCGACTGGTGGAGGCTGCAGTGATAATTGACTTTGTGGAACTTTCTCCCATCTCCCTACTGCATCTCTGGAGCTCAGCCACAGTGATCTTGGGGTTCTTCTTTATCTCTCTCACCAAGGCTCTTCTCCCACGATTGCTAGTTTGGCTGGACGGCCGGGTCGAAGGAAGAGTTGTGGTCCTCCTAAACTTCTTCCATTTAAGGATTATGGAGGCCACTGTGCTCTGAGGAACCTTGAGTGCTGCAAAAAATTTTTTGTAACCTTGGCCAGATCTGTGCCTTGCCACAACTCTCTGAGCTCCTTGGGCAGTTCCTTAGACCTCATGATTCTCGTGTGCTCTGACATGCACTGTGAGCTGTGAGTTCTTATATAGACAGGTGTGTGCCTTTCCTAATTAAGACCAAGCAATTTCATTAAACACAGCTGGACTCCAATGAAGGAGTAAAACCATCTCAAGGAGGATCAGAAGGAAATGAACTACATGTGAGTTAAATATGAGTTTCACAGCAAAGGGTCTGAATATTTAAGACCATGTGATATTTCAGTTTTTCTTGTTTAATAAATTTGCATAAAATCTACATTTCTGTTTTTTTTTCTTTCAAGATGGGGGGCGGGGCAGAGTTTACATTAATGAGCAAAAAAATGAACTTTTTGGATCTTACCAAATGGCTGTAATGAAACAAAGAGTGAAAAATGTAAAGAGGTCTGAATACTTTCTGTACCCACTGTACACAGGAGTATCAGACACTTAGGGCCTCATGTATGAAAACTGTATATATAGTGCTCTGAAAAAAATTAAAGGGGAGCTCTGATTGGTTGCTATGAGCAACAAAGAAAGTCTTACATCTAGACAGTTTTCATACAGGTCCCTCTTGGAGTCTAGGAGTTGCGGCACATTACTGACACGTCTGTTCTTCATGCCTCTGGTACAATCTATGCAGCCGGGTATTGACACATCCCTGCTTACTGCAGGGGCAGATGGCATGTAGAGTGCACACTGATGACAGATCCCTATGATCAATCCGAATGTTCCTGTCTACTTATTATTAACATAGAGAAACCCATCACAGATATGAAGAGGGGAAGAGCTGGCTGGTATTACAGTTACATTTGTAACTATTACTAACCAACCAATACAAGGAACTGACTGAAGTTGGTTATATACGTTTATTTCATCAGGACGGTGTTTCCCCCCATAAATAATTTTAATCACCAGGAATAATATCATTATACTCAAGATGATAATATTTGGTTTTGCACATCCAAAAAACCTTTTTTGAAAAAAAAAAACATAGGTTCACACTAGTGTGGCAGCTATATACATACACATTCCAATACCAGCAGCCGACTATTAACTAAAAAACTATCAAAAGGCATATAGGAATTTTTGGAAAATCATTTCTGCTACTTAGGATACGTGAACATTTTTTGAGGTTTTTAGTTCACATTTTTCCCAATCAGCAAGGGGACCTCAATACAGGTGGGAACCTAAATTTTTCAGTATTAAATAGAGAAAATTTTTTTCAAAAATTCCTATGTGCCTTTTGATAATATTTTAGTTGATGTGTGCTACTGGTATTGGATTGTGTTTGTATATTGTTGCTATACCAGTGTGCTCATTTTTTTCCAAAAAGTTTTTTGGATCTACAGAACCAAATAATGTTTTCTAGATTTTTGATAGGGGAGGGCTGCCCCCTCGTTGGTTTTTTCATCACCCCCCTTCACAGGTTTTTAAATCAATGCGGTACATTGTAGCTGGAGCCCTTTTCTCCCCGAATGGGGGGTTGAAAGGGCTAAGAGAGGTAACATTGTGTAGGTTCCCCCCTGTGTTGAGGTCCCCTTGTGATTGGGAGGTGGGTTAAACCGTTTTTAAACAAAAAAATTTAAATAAGAACCTAAATTTTTTTAAAGTATCCTAAGTAGCAGAAAGTTTTTTCCAAAACCCCTATGTGCCTTTTGATGTTTTTTTTTTAAAGTGTGCTGCGGGTTTATTGGAATGTGTATTTTCCCCCCAAAATATGAGTATCTGTTACAGGGCCCATGGTGAAAAAAAAGGGTCCAGTCCTTGGGGGGCCCATTCCCCTTTTTGGTTTTATTTTTTTTTTGTGGCTATTACCTTTTAAAAGAACCCTATCATTGTTTTTTTTTCCCCCCCCTCACCCATTCTTCAACTCCCCCAAAACCCCCTCTCCCAATTTTCCCCCTTCCCTTTAAAAAATTCTATTCACCCCAAATCTTAAAAAACTCATCCCTTTTACCTCTCGCCAATTTCCCAAAAATCCCTGCTCCCTTTCCCCTTCCCCCCCAAAACCCCCCCGGAGCCCGTCTTTTCTTAAAGCTGTCTCCCCCCTTTTCCCCCAATCTCCCCTTTTGACCCACGGGCTTGGTTTTCCGCCCCAAACCCACTCAAAGAAAAATGCCCAACCAAAAGGAATTAATGCCCTTTGTAACCCCAAACCCCCCCTCATTGGTCCTCAAGGGATTGTGTAGGAGCCAAACCTGGTCCCGCCCATTTGTCCCTCCCAATTTTGACGTGCGCCTAGGCGGAAGACGGCAACTGGGCGCCCCAGCCCCTGCCTGCAAAAGGGTAAATGGGAGTAAAGAAGGGGAAAAGTAGCCAGCCCGGGTTAAATATCAAATAGGAACCCCAAACCCACAAAAAGAACCAAAGGGTAAACGTAAAAAAAGACGGGTAAAAGGCCAAAACGGGAAGCGAAGCCCCAAAATCAGGGGGACCAACCCGGGGGAAAAGGGTACAAAGATAAGAAAAACCCCAATAACTAAAACGGGAAAACCGAGGTAGCCGGAATATCAAGGCGCAGCATTTCAGCTTTCAGGGAGTTTTAAAAGGGATTCCGGATACCCCCCCTGAGGGGTTTGGGCGGCCCCCCCGGGTCCTCCCATTGGGGTGCACTGGGCCCCTTGTCGGGAAAGTGGCTGGGCCCTTTTCATCACAGAGTGTCAGAAAGCAAGGTTCAGGGAGGGAGCGAAATCAGCTGTTGCCCCTGTCTGCAGTCGGGAGCCCCAGTTAGCCTGAAGACCCCCCCTTTTGGGAAAGGGGCCACGGGCCCTTTCCCCTGGTCGGGGGTACTAACTCCCCTCTTGGAATGGAGAAGGGGGCCCTAGAGGCGGGGTCACAGGCTGAATTTTACCTCTTACGAAAGTGCATGACGGGACACGTTATGTTTACAGAGAAAAGGGGGTTTTAATTTCGCGATAAGCCCCCGGGTTTAAAGCCACCCCCTGAAACCACTTTAGGGGGGTTCAGGTACGGGTGGGGGAATAGTTCCCAGGGGGGACGATTTTGGGGAAACTTAGGCCCGGGAGATGACTTCACAAGACCCGGCATAGGCTTCAAGGGCGGACAGCCGTTTCCCAGTTTAAACATTAGCCTGAATCAAATTCCCCAGCTGGAAAGGAGACATCTGTAAAAAACCCCCCCTGCTGTCCCACCTGACTAATTTTAAATTCCGTCAAACACTGGATTATGTTTCTGAAAGCCCGGGCGCCCCCAAAACCCCAAACAGCGGGCAGCCCCCCCCCCCCCCCTGACGTAGAATAACTTTTCAATATTTTATGGCCGACCACCATCTCCGGGGCCGGGGTCAAAATTGGATTGCGCCCCGAGAGTGGGTGGAGTCAAAAGCCACAGCCCGCAGCGGGCAGATTGCGGGGCTTTCAAGGGAGGCCCCGACGTTTGGGGAAAAACGCATTAAAAATTAGAAGTGATCCGAATCCAAAAAGCACTCCCCGAACCGGGGGCAGCGGGCAAGTATGAAAACCCTTTAATGGTAGCACAATTATTTGATACAGTTAAATTTCCTGCTCGCCCAGGTGATCCTCCGCTGGCCAACCCAGGGGGGTTTGGGGTTTTTTTGACCCGGGGCTTTTCCCTTTGGAGAATCCCAATTTTTGTGTCTTTCCCTTTTCCAAGATAAGCACAACCCTGGATGGACGAGTAGTCCCACGGTCACTAGCCCCGTGACAGAAAAAAGCCCTACTTGCATGGGCTTCCCCTTTGGGGTTTTCGTCGGAAACAAGGGTTAGGGGTGGGCCATGGTGTGGACCACCGGGGGGGGGGAAACCCTTTTCCCTTTCCCTTTTCCCCCCTAAAAAAAGTTTGGGCCCCCAAAGAAAAGGCCAGTGCCTGGCCCCATCTAAAGTCCCGGGGTAGGGAAACCCCCAAAAATCCTTCACATGGGTTTACTAACCCCAAAACTTTAAAATGGGATTGAGGCTGCGTCGTTCCACCCCGTGGAAAGCCCAGGGGCCCAAAAAAAGGAACCAAAATCCTCCACAGTTTCTCACCCCGCCTCAAGGTGGTCAGCTGAGCCCCAGCCCCGCTTCCCCATCGGGTCATTAAAGAGTACCCCCCAAAAACGGCAAAGAACCCGTCCCAGAAAAACAGTTCAGGTTGGGGTCCCTGCGGGTTTAAAGGGAAAATTTCCCACTCCCGGGGGGGGGCCCTGCAGTAAAGGGCATAACAATTTTCCCCCCCTTTGTTTTTTATTCCCTGAGGTAAGTGGGGGAGCCTAAAATACAGGACGAAAAACCCCTCTAAAAGCCACAAAGGCCCCCCCGGGTTACCTGAAACCTGTCAGGCAATGGATAGGGGGGGTTCCCCAGGGGGGGGAAGGGAATGCAGGGACCCTTTACTTTTTTTGGGAGCCCCCGTTGTTTACCCCAGCGCCAGATCCTGGACTTGTGGGTTAGCCCTGCATTGCCCCCTACCAAAAGGGTGGAAAGGGGGGCCATAGTGAGGGTAGAGCAGTAAAGGGTTTCCGCCCCGTGATATTTTTCAAAGTCAAGGGAGGTGCAGTGAGCCCCAACTGGAACCCCGGGCCCTTTTCCCCGCCTATTGACGTGTTGCCCAGGCGGCAGACGGCAAATGGGCGACAGTCCCCGCGCTACTAAAAAAGGAAGGTAGAATGTCCGACAGTCGGGTAAAAAATTTAAATAAAAATCCAAAGCCCCAAAACAGAACCAAAGGGGGTAAAGGAAACAAAACCCAGGTCAAGAGCCCAAAAAGGAAGCGAAACAAAAAAAATCAGGAGACAAGCCCGGGGGGGAGGAGAACAAACCCAGGTCGGGACCCCAAAAATAAGCAAAAACAATAAACTCTGAACAGGGAAAAACGAGGTAGCCCGGGGAAAATCACAGGCGCAAACCGTCACTTTCGGGAGTTTAAATGGGGATTCCCCCATTTCCGCCCCCGAGCTGATTGGGGCGGCCCCCGGGTCCTCCCAAATTTGGGTGGGCATGCCCCCCGTCAGGAGGGGGGGCCCCCTCACCACAGAGCTGCAGACAAGTGTATCAGGAAGGGGGGCGGGACATCAGCTTTGCAGCCTGTCTGAGTCGGGGCACAGTTAGCCTGACACTTTACACCCCTACTCTGTGCTCCCCCTCTTAGACTGTCCTTGCCTTTGACACGTGACCATTTCCCTTTTTTACAATCCTTCCTCCTCGCATCACGATTTGGGCCCCTTTCCTGGATCTCCTCGTACCTCACGGGATCGGCTTTAAGCGTTTCATTCTCGCTAAACCTCCTCCCGGGGCCTCTTCTGTGGTGTCCCCAGGGGTCAGTCTGGGTCCTTTATTTTCTCTCTTTTACACTCTTGGCCTTGGGTCAGCTAATAAGTCAATGGCTTTAATTACACTGTTATGTGATCGATACAAACCTACATGCTGGCCAGATGTTACCTCTCTTCTCTCCCGGATCCCAGACCTTCTATCGTCCATATCCCCTCTCTCCTACCATCCTCCTAAAAATAAATGTGGAGGAAAAACTGAATCATCATCTTTCCACCGTCCACTCTTACCCCTCCCCTGATTCTCCTATCTCAAGTCAAGGCTACCTCTAACCTGTCCTGCAAGTCGCTCCCTTGGGGTTTAATCCTGGATCCGCTCTGTCTTTCAAACCACAACACCCAAAACCCTCCCCTCTGCCTGCCGCCCAACCTGAAAAATATCTCTCACATCCGCTCATTCCTAACTACGGACACTACAAAAATGCTGGTCCATGCCCTCGTATCTCCGCCTAGTTTACTGCAACATCTTGCTTCATGGCCTCCCATCCAACACTCTGCCCCCCTTCAAACCATTCTAACTTGTCCCCGTCTTATTCACCTCTCTCCTCACTACCCCTCTCCCTCTCCCCTCTGCCAATCCCTTCACTGGCTACCCATTGCCCAGGGAATTAATTTCAAGCTACTAACCATGACCTACAAGGCTCTCCATAACCTCTCCCCTCCATACATCTCTGCCTTAAAATGGTTTTGCCACGATCTCATTTTATACCTCCTGCAGTCAGCTCTTCAGCTCTGTGTGCTCAGAAGGGGGCGTGTGTGATTTGTTTGAATTGCAGATCATGTGACCCAAAGGATGACATCACCAGGCCTTTCCTTTTTTTTGCTTTACAGCACAAGGGTCCTTGGTTCAAATCCCTGCAGGAACTTAACCTGTGGATTTTTTTTTCTTCTTTATCAATGCACAGACCTCATTGAGGATTCTTTTTTGTAATTGCACTGTTTGACTAATTACTACCTAGTCCAAAGGACAGGAGTAGAATTACAGCACCTGGGGTTTGAACACTCAGTAGCTGCCTTAGAGGAGAAGTGATGTCTGAGCATGACTGACCAGAAGTGAGAAGCTCTCAGCCCTGGTCGTATCCCCTGGAGACGAGCTGTAAACAATGGATCACTAAAAGAGCAGCTAAAACAAAAACAGTACAGAATTTGTAATAATGATGAATGGTGAAAATGTTTATTATTTAGTTTGTAAGTTTCCCACGTCAATTTTACTTCGTGACAAAACACCTTTAATCTCCAGATATCTCCCTCACGCAATCTCCGTTCCTCACAGGACCTTCTCCTCTGTTCTCCCCTTATCAGCTCCTCACACAACCGTCTCCAAGACTTCTCCCATGCTTCCCCCACACTCTGGAACTCACTGCCCCAACACATCAGACTTTTCCCCACTCTCACCAGCCTCAAAAGCAACCTGAAAACCCATTTCTTCAGTATTGCCTATAACCTACAATAACCCCACTGCCCATACTCCACCCCACAAATATATCCCCCCTCACCTTCTGTCTCTTCCCTCCTCCTTGTAGATTGTAAGCCCTCGTAGGTAGGGTTCTCTCTCCCTCTGTTGTGCCAATTGTCATTCATCATTTATCATTGTACTTGTTTTACATATGTTATGTCAAACTGATATTGAAGTTCGTCTTTAGTCTGCTGGGGAGTCTCTGCTGTTCATCTGTCTCGTTGAGATTACAGTTATGCTTTAGTCTGCTGGGGAGCTTCAGTAGCTCACTGTTGGCTGGTACGCATCTTGTAAGCTTGGAGATAGGCTTGGATCTCCTGGGGAGTATCTGCTGCCAGGGCTGCCATCAGTCATCTATTAACCGCTTCAGGGCCCATGCAGCCAAATCAAATGGGGCCCTCACCCATTACTAGTTCCTTTTTGATTAGGGCCCCTGACAGGAGTACTGCCTGTACTGCCCAATTGGCACCCCTGTCTGCTGCTCAACTGTGTTGCTGAGACTGCAGTTCGTCTTTAGTCTGTTGGGGAGTTTCTGCTGCTCGTCTGTCTCGCTGAGATTACAGTCATGCTTTAGTCTGTTGGGGAGCTTCAGTAGCTTGTTGTTGGATGAGATGCATCTAGTAAGCCTGGAAATAGGCTTGGATCTACTGGGGAGTATCTGTTGCTCATCTGTCTCACTGAGACTGCAGTCTCTTAGTCTTCTGGAGAGTCTCTGCTGCTTGTCTGTCTTGCTGAGACTGCAGTGATTTAGTCTTCTGGGAAGTCTCTGCTGCTTGTCTGTCTTGCTGAGACTACAGTCCTTTAGTCTTCTTTGAAGTCTCTGCTGCTTGTCTGTCTTGCTGAGACTACAGTCATTTAGTCTTCTTGGAAGTCTCTACTGCTTGTCTGTCTTGCTGAGACTGCACTCATGCTTTAGTCTTCTGGGGAGCTTTTATAGCTCTCTGTTGGCTGAGATGCATCTCGTCAGCCTGGATCTCCTGGGGAATATCTGCTGCTTGTCTGTCTCGCTGAGACTGCAGTTCATCTTTAGTCTGCTGGGGAGTATCTGCTGCTCGCCTGTCTCGCTGAGAATAGTTGTGCATTAGTCTGCTGGTGAGCTTCAGCAGCTTGCTGTTGGCTGTAATGCATTTGATCAGCCTGGAGATGGGCTTGGGTTCCCCAAAAGGTTTTTTCGGCAGCTTGGGCAGCAGCCATGTGCTTTTCTTCAGGAGTCTTTCATCCAAGTGCAGGGTTCCTTTTGAAGGTATGAATGGTCTGTTAGAATGCTCAATTTCAGCATTGGTACAGTCCATTCATGAGGAGTTCTGTTTTCTTGTCAAGAAATACGTCAAGAATGGTAGATCCAAGAGAGCTGAAACCTGGAATGAAACATCGCCTTTACCTATGTGCAAAATTTAGTGCAGATTAGCCCAGTGGTTTGGCCCTGCAGACAACAGGAATCCATTTATATATGTATAAAATATGACCTGTACAAGAATATCAGAATAATTTACAGTACAAGTGAATGTGCACTGGTTCTGATGGATGGTGGGCCTCAGGATCATTTCCTTTAGTTGGCCCAGGGATCCAAAGCCCTCCACTGTCAGGAACCTTTTCTTGTTCTCCTTTAATTGAATGGAAGTTGATCTGCAAAGCACAACATGTTTTAACACTCAGTGACTGTCAAAGAAATTTCCGTACAAGTAAGCAATATGGTTAATAGATCCTGTATTTCTTCCATAGACACTAATTAATCACATACACTGGTAAATGCTCATTTGACCTTCGACAAAACCTGATCCTCTCTGGAAATGTTTTCCTAAGTAAGTAAGCGTGTCGCCATCACTGTTTCACAACGTAGCTGCTTCCTCCTCTATAAACTGTGCTAGCACCAGGGGGTTTTATGCTTAATGAACCTTATTTGTATTACTCAAGCTCACATTGGCAAAACAAGCAGCACATTTAGGCTTATAGTTCTGTAACTCACTTAAAGGTATTTTCCAATGGCAAATCAAGTTTGGAAAATTTGTATTAATTTTCTCTGTTTTTACGGCTGGATGTAAGAAGGAAGTTTTCTTGATTTAGCTGGTTAACTGAGAACACTTTAATGGCCTTTAAAGAGGAAATATATTTTTTTATGTACAGAGCGTCATTGTTATTCTGGCAGTCCACTGGAGTGCTGTACTACAGTATAATGTAGAAAGCTGAGCTGAGTATCTAAAATTTAGAGTGCATGAGTATTGGATTATATGGTGCCCAAAGCAGCAGTTCTCTCACTGGTCCACCTATGGGCAGTAATACACAGATAGCCAATCATTTGAATACTTTCATGTAATACCACATTTCCCCTGTAGGGGTGCTGCAGGGAAAATTAGTAGTTCTTGGGAGTCAGACTATAGAGATCAGCTAAAAGGTTTTTAGTATGGTGAGAAAACTTTGCTATGGGGCTCCTCCTACTATAGTAATGCCCCTGAACCACAATACATGCTTTGTTCTTCGCTAGCTATGTCTGTCTGTGAAAGCACTCTCCATATTGAAAGCACATTCACGCCCACTGAGTGGGCATATGTATGGGAAGTCAGAGGTGTAACTTAAAGCTCCTTGACTCCAACGAAAAATCCCACCAACCATATCCCATTTATAATACTGGTGTCTTGTTATGTAACAGAGAGGACTATAGGCCTCCCTTAGGCTCCAAGTCCTGGTCGGACTGCTACCTCTGCACCCAGGCTTGGACTGGCTTTTCAGCTATGTATACTTCCTTGGGAGAGGCATTAAGATGGAGAAATAGAAGCAAAAAGTAGGAGGTAGTGTATAATAGACATGTATAGTTATATACAATAACTGGAGGGTGGGCTCCCACAATCAACTCCACCTTTGGGTCCCAGAATCTACTACACTGGTGGACCCCACAATAATCTCCACCAAGTGGGCCCCAAGAATGAACTCCACTGGTGGGCCCCAAGAATGAACTCCACTGGTGGGCCCCAAGAATGAACTCCACTGGTGGGCCCCAAGAATCAACTCCAATGGTGGGCCCCAAGAATCAACTCCACTGGTGGGCCACAAGAATCATCTCCTCTGGTGGCCCCAAGAATCAACTCCACTGGTGGATCCCAAGAATCAACTCCACTGGTGGGCCCAAAGAATCAACTCCACTGGTGGGCCCAAAGAATCAACTCCACTGGTGGGCCCCCAGAATCATCTACACTGGTGGGCCATAAGGATCTACTCCACAGGTGCACCACAAGAATCAACTCCACTGGTGGGCCACAAGAATCAACTCCACTGGTGGGCCCTAAGTATCAACTCCACTGGTGGGCCATAAGTATCAACTCCACTGGTGGGCCCCAAGAATCATCTCCACTGGTGGGCCCCAAGAATCATCTCCTCTGGTGGATCCCAAGAATCAACTCCTCTGGTGGGCCCAAAGAATCAACTCCACTGGTGGGCCCAAAAAGAATCAACTCACTGGGGGCCCCAGATCATCTACCGGTGGGCCATAAGGATCACTCACAGGTGCACCACGAGATCAATCCCGTGGGCCAGAATCAACTCAGGGTGGGCCATAAGATCAACTCCCTGGTGGCCAAGATCCACCACTGGTGGGCCATAAGGATCAACTCCACTGGTGGGCCCCAAGAATCAACTCCACTGGTGGGCCCCAAGAATCAACTCTACTGGTGGGCCTGAGAATCCACTCCCCTATTGGGCCTCAATAATCAACCCAATTGGTTGGCCCAAGGCACCACAGTCTTACACCGTTTGCACCCTCTGGGAAATTGGGAAGAACATCTGTTTGCTAAGCCATTTCAGCCAACAGCTATCAAAGGCATATGGGCATCTGAAGAGCTTTTACAATACTGGAGCTATGTATGTCCGTAGTATTAGGCTTTTATAGCACTTTCAGAAGAAACTATCAACAAAAGTAAAATAAAAAATTTATAAATTGTCAATATTGTAATGCAGAGGTGGATTCGCTGGACCACCGCAAGCGATGATAGTTAAGCCACGCCAGGGAGCGGAGTCTAAGTAGCCTCCGGTTTTCACCAGAGCCCGCTGCAAGGCGGGATGGACTTGCTGCGGCGTGAGGCTACTAGGTCGCTACCCCTGACGTGACTTGCTTGCGATGGCGGCCGGGGTACAGAGTGGTACAAAGACGTAATCCAGAGGCGTAGTCGGGGACAGGCAGAAGGTCAGTGCAGGCGGCAGAGGTTCATGGTCAGAGATGGGCAGACGGTCAGGGCAGGCGGCAAACAGGCAAGGTCAGGAAATGTAAGCAAGCAGACTGGTACACGGGTAATCAAGACAGAACTCCAATACTCTCTAAACACATGGAAAACACACCAACAGACTGGCAGGAAGTGCAGGGGGCGTATTCCTTAAATAGAACCAGCGCCCGACAATTGACCAATTATCGGGACGCTGGCCCTTTAAATCTAGAGAAGCTGTCGCGCGCGCCTTAAGCAGTGGGCGCGCGCACGGCGGCCCGGACAGGCAGGAGCAGCGTTCACCGGAGCGCGGAAGGGTAAGTGACCCGACGCAGGGGCCAGGTCCGTAGAGGGATGGTCGCGGGCAGCTGCAGCCGCGCCGGACCCCCTGCGGGCAGAGGGGCAATCACGGGGAGCAGCGGCACCCGCGACCCCCGTGACAGGACCCCCCCCCCCCGGAGGTCTCCCCCTCCTTGTTTGGAACCTAGAGAGGAGGTCCGGAGACAGGTTGGCCTCAGGGTCCCAGGTACGCTCTTCCGGCCCACCTCCCTTCCAGTCCATGAGAAAGAACCGCTTCCCCCTCACTGTCTTCTCCGCAAGCACCTCCTTGACCTCAAAGATGTTATCAGAGTTGGCCACAGGAGAAGGCGAGACAGACCCCCGGGAGAAGCGATTCAGCACCACCGGCTTGAGGAGAGAGACATGGAAGGCGTTCGGGATACGCAGGGTAGGAGGCAAGCGAAGCTTGTAAGATACTGGGTTTAGTCGCCGAAGTACCACAAAAGGACCCACGTATTTGGGGCCTAACTTGTAACTGGGCACCTTGAAGCGGATGTATTTGGTGGACAACCAAACCCTATCACCTGGTTCAAATAGGGGCGGGGGCCTACGGTACCTGTCAGCCTGGACTTTGGTGCGAGCAGAAGCCCGTAGCAGGGCCTGTCGTGTGAGCTGCCAGAGAGCCTTGATGTCCCTTACTTGGGCATCCACGGCCGGGACATGACACGAGGTAGCTAGAGGGAGAGGCGGGCAGGGATGTAACCCAAAGACGACAAAAAGGGGGAGGCCCCAGCGGATTCTGAATCTAAAGAGTTATAAGAAAACTCAGACCAGTTATCTTGACGAGCGGACACAAAATGCCGCAGGTAGGTACCTAGCACCTGGTTAACCCTCTCTACCTGCCCATTAGTTTGAGGGTGGTATGCAGATGAAAAGTCGAGCTGAACCTGCAATTGACCACACAGAGCCCGCCAAAATTTAGCAATGAACTGTACTCCCCTATCCGAGACAATGTTTAAAGGAAGACCGTGCATACGAAAAACATGACTGAAAAAAAGTTGGGCCAGCTGGCGTGCAGAGGGTAACCCAGGCAGCGGGATAAAGTGAACCATCTTGGAGAAACGGTCGGTCACCACCCAGATGACCGTGTTTCCAGATGAGGGCGGGAGATCTGTAACGAAGTCCATGGCTACATGGGTCCAGGGTTTTTCCGGCACAGGGAGAGGCTGGAGAAGGCCCGCGGGTTTGAGACGAGGGACCTTATTACGGGCACAGGAGGTGCAGGCTAGAACAAAGTCCCTGACATCTTGAGCGAGATTAGGCCACCAGTAATAACGGGAGACCAGTTGTAGCGACTTATGGACTCCTGGATGCCCAGCTGTACGAGAAGAGTGTCCCCACTTCAGGATTCTAGGCCGCAAGGCAGGACGCACATACGTCTTCCCGGGAGGTAGGTGTTGGAGATCCACGGGGGCAGCCGTGACGAGTCGTTCTGGGGGAACAATGTGCTGGGGAGGAGGCTCAAGACCCACCGTATCTGACGAACGAGATAGAGCGTCAGCTCTGACGTTTTTCTCGGCCGGCCGAAAATGTAGACGGAAGTCAAAACGGGCAAAGAAGAGTGACCATCTGGCTTGCCGGGGGTTCAGGCGTTGAGCCGACTGAAGATATAAGAGGTTCTTGTGGTCCGTGAAGATGTCAATAGGGTGGCGAGCCCCCTCCAGCAGGTGACGCCATTCTTCTAGAGCCAGCTTTATGGCCAGTAACTCGCGATCACCAATGGTATAATTCTTCTCAGCAGGAGAGAACGTTTTGGAGAAAAAAACGCAAGTATGCAGTTTACCAGAGGAGGATCTCTGCAGGAGGACAGCGCCGGCACCGACAGAAGAAGCATCCACTTCCAGAATAAAAGGGCGGTTAGGGTCTGGACGAGACAGGACCGGAGCCGACGCGAATGCCGCTTTGAGCCGGTTGAAGGCTTCTTGAGCTTCTGGGAGCCAGGATTTGGGATTGGCGTTTTTCTTTGTTAGGGCCACCAAGGGAGCCACAAGCGTAGAGAAGTGTGGGATAAATTGTCTATAATAGTTGGCAAATCCCAAAAAGCGCTGAATGGCCCGAAGGCCCACCGGTTGTGGCCACTGTAATACTGTGGAAAGTTTAGAAGGATCCATCCGGAGACCCTTATCAGAAACGATGTACCCTAAGAAGGGTAGGCTGGTAAGTTCAAAGAGGCACTTTTCCGGCTTGGCAGAAAGCTGATGGGTGTGGATTCGCCGGAGGACCTGGCGGACGTGGTGGCGATGGGTCTCGAGATCAGGGGAAAAAATTAGAATATCGTCCAAGTAAACAATCACACAGACGTAGATTAGGTCCCGAAAGATCTCATTGACAAAGTTCTGAAATACAGCAGGGGCGTTACAGAGACCGAATGGCATAACCAAGTACTCGAAATGGCCATTCCGTGTATTAAACGCCATTCTCCACTCATCGCCTTCTCGAAAGCGAATTAGGTTATAAGCACCGCGTAGATCCAGCTTGGAAAAGATTTTCGCGCCTCGCAGGCGGTGGAAAAGTTCAGAGATAAAGGGCAGAGGGTAGCATTTTTTTATCGTAATTTTATTTAAGCCCCGATAGTCGATGCAGGGCCGGAGAGACCCGTCTTTTTTCTTCACGAAAAAGAAGCCGGCTCCTGCCGGAGACGAGGACTTACGAATGAAGCCGTTACGGAAGTTCTCCATGATGTACTCAGACATTGCCTTAGTCTCCGGGACGGAGAGGGGATAGACTCGGCCCCGGGGAGGAGTACAGCCAGGTTGCAGATCAATGGGACAATCATAAGGCCGGTGTGGAGGAAGCGTTTCGGCCTGCCTTTCCGAAAAGACGTCAGCAAAGTCCCAGTATGGCGTAGGTAGGCCTGGTGGAGGCTTGGTAGATTTCAGGGAGGCGACCTGAGGAGCAGGTTGTGGCTTCGACAGGCAACGTGAGAGACACGCGGAACCCCAACGCATGACTTCACCTGTGCTCCAATCCAAGGTCGGGGTATGGTCTTGCAACCATGGGAGGCCCAGAAGGATTTCGGAGGAGGATCGAGGCAGGACGAGAAGTTGCAAAGTCTCCTTGTGAAGAGCCCCAATCTGCAAGGAGAGGGGAGCAGTACGGAAGCGGATAGCATCCTTAAGGCATTCGCCACTGACCGACGAGACGATCATAGGTTTCTGCAACGGAATCACTGGGAGACGAAACCTGGTCACAAGTTCATGGCTTATGAAGTTTCCTGCTGAACCTGAATCAATAAAGGCGGAGGCCTGAAAGGCGCTGTCCGGTGAAACACCAACTAATACGCGCATGGTCAGACGGGGAGAGGCCGCTCTGACACCTAGGGTTGCCTCTCCTACGAGCCCTAGGTGCGGAAGTTTCCCGGGCGCACCGGACAGTCCCCAATAAAATGGCCTGAACCGCCACAGTAGAAACATAGCTGCTTCTGGTGACGCTGTGACCGTTCCTCCTGGGACAGGTGGGCTCTCTCAACCTGCATAGGTTCTTCCTTGGCGACCATCGGAGGAGGAAGAGGTGGCCGCTGGAACATGGGAGTCAAGTGGGGAAAACGGCGTGGATGGACGACCTCCCGTTGAAGGCGGAGCTCCTGTTGTCTTTCGGCGAACCGAATATCGACTCGGGTGGCTAAGTGGATTAAGTCATCCAAAGCTGCTGGTAGATCCTGAGCGGCGAGCTCATCCTTAATTCGTCCTGAGAGACCTTGCCAGAATGTCGCCACCAAAGCTTCGTTATTCCAGTCCAGCTCCGAAGCGAGAGTGCGAAACTGCACCGAATACTGACCGACCGTGGTGTCTCCCTGACGCAGCCGGAGCAGTGCTGCTGCGGCGGCCGAAGAGGTCCGGCCTGGTTCCTCAAAGACCGTGCGGAACCCCCGGAGGAAGGTTTGGAGGTCAGCTGTCAGAGGATCCCCTCGAGCCCATAGTGGCGTAGCCCAAGCCGAGGCGTCTCCAGACAAGAGGCTGATTATGAAGGCCACCTTGGCACACTCTGTAGGGAATTGATGCCCCATCATCTCCAGGTGAATGGAGCACTGGCTGATGAACCCACGGCATTTTTTGGGGTCTCCATCATAGCGTGAGGGGAGCGGCAGATGCTGAGCGGGTCCAGAAGCCGGAGCTACGGATGCTGGTGCGGCGGCGGCGGCAGCCGGTGGAGGTAGACGGGCCGCAAGATTCTGCATCATAGCCGCTAACTGGTCGATACGTTGGCTCTGCAGGGCGACTGCCGTCATGACATCCCGCAGATCGGGCAGAGGTACCCTGGCGGAATCCATGGCCAGTCCGTACTGTAATGCAGAGGTGGATTTGCCGGGATTAACCACGCAGAGCGGGGTGTAGTTTACAAGCCACCCCAAGGGGATGCGCTGGGTACTAAGTCGCCCCTAGGTTTTCACCACAGAGCCCCGTCCGGCAAAGGCGGGATGGACTTGGCGGCGGCGTGGAGGCGCACCAGGCGTCGGGAACGTACCCCCGTGACGTAACTTCGCTTGCGATGGCGGAATGCGGGGTACAGGTGAAGGGTACAAAAAGACGTAAATTACCACGAGGCGTGGTACGGGGACAGGCAGAAGGTAAGAGGGGGGCGATCGGCGGGGGAGACAGCGGCAGCCGCCCGACCCCCGTGACAAATATAAATTGTAAATATATGTCTTATCCGACCCGATCCTGTCTGATCACATGCAGCAAATTTTTATACAATATTTCTTTTGCCATTTATCCCTCTTAACCTTTAATAACCCCCAAAAAAGATAGAAGCACAGGGTAAGGTAACATATAAAATAGTGGCAAATTTTTTGCTAAACTATCTATTGTTTAATCTAAGTGAAATACAGATTGTACATCATATCAAAGCTCCCCCTAACTCCGTGTTGGGGCCGTCATTCAGGATTGTCCAAGTAGAGGCTTTCCCTTCTCACTTTACCTAAGCTGCTAAGAATGTGTCTGTAAGCTTGTCTCCAGCAGTCTTAACAAGCAGGACAACAGGCCGGTAAGCTCTCCTCCGACGCTTTGAAGATGTAGCAGGATAAATAAATAACATTTAACCTAAGCCAGGAGAGTCAGGATAGGACACCATCTGTAGGACTGAAAGTTCATGAGCCTCACAGCAGGGAAAGCCAGCGCTGGAATGACTAAAATAGTTTCTCAAATCCTAATCATGACTTCTGCTATTTTGCTGCAGGATAGAGGCTGCATCGTATCTGTCTTTCATGACAGTAAAAAGGAATGTGTTACTGCAGGCTCTATCACTTCTATCCCACCGTGTCGATGGAAAAAGCCACGGTGGCTTTCAACTAAATTACTCTGGACAAAGATGCAGAAAATTGAAACTGCTTCACCGATAATTTACTCTCAGACCAGGGCTGTCGAATTCTAGGAAAATGATTGCCTGACGCTCACCCTATACTTGTACCAGAACATATACGGGAATATCTATAAACACTGCGGTACGCCTTCAGAATCGTCTTCGCCGACAGGGTCCATGCCGGTTATACTATCATTATCTATGTGCATACAGACCTGGACAATTGAAGGAGTGAATGCAAGTCAACCGAAAAGGGTCAATAGGGCAGATGCAAAAAATGAGGGCATCCCTTACAGCAGATTGGCTCATGCTTACTAGGTCTTTCTGCCATCCTCTGGATAAGTCAGACTGAACATAGCTTTAAAATTTAACTCCGCCTAATCCTGTTCATCAATTTCTTCTTTATAAACCTGGAAAGATTTAACGGACATTTGCCTTTTTTCAGCCATAGCAGCGATGCAAACATCCGTAAGAGTAGCAGCTCTGGAAAATAAGTGAGAGGGAAATGGCCGGGGGGTAAGGCTGCCTGGTGTATATGACTGATGAAATTATTCTACCATAACCTTATTTATGGATCAATGCAGAAATAAATCCATTAAGTACAGTACGTTGAAAGAGAGTAAAATAAACCAATCTCCCCCTCTCTCTCTCTCTCTCTCCCTCCCTTACTTCCTTCCCTTCTATGTATCCTTCATTCTCTTCTTTCACTCCTCCCTTACTTTTTTCTTTCTATTATTCTTTCCTTCCTTTCTTTTTGTCCTCCCTCTCCTTTCTTTTGTCTTTCATTTCTTGCATTCCTTCATTCTCTTGTCCTTCTTTCCCTTTCTTCTACTTCTGTCTTATCTTTGTTTCCTTCCTTATGCCCTTCCCTCCCTCCCTCCCTCCCTCCCTAATTTATTCCTTTTCTTCCTTTCTCTCTTCTTCCATTCTCTTGTTTCCTTCTTCCTTTTTTCTTCTATACTTTATATTGTTCTTCCCTTTCTCCCTCAGTGGATGCTCTTCCTTGCTTATGTCCCACCCTCCCTGCTCTCGTTCCTCCCTACTTTCTTTCCGTCATTCCGTTTCTTCCTTCTTTCATCCTCCCATCTCTTGATATCCCCTTCCTTTCCCCGTCTTTCCCTTTTCCTTCTAGAGCTTATACTTTTCATCCCTCTATCCCTGATTAGATGCCCTTCCGTTCTTCTTTCATCCATTCACCCAACGATTCCGTCCTTCCTTCCCTCCTTCCTCCTTTCCTTCCTTCCTGCTTTCCTTCCTTTCCTCCTTCCTTTCTTCCTTCCTTCCTTTCTTCCTTCCTTTCTTCCTTCCTTCCTTCCTTCCTTCCTTCCTTCCTTCCATCCTTCCTTCCTTAGTTCCTTCCTTCCATCCTTCATTCCTTCCATCCTCCTCTACTTCCTTCATTCCCTTCCTTTCTTTTCATCCATCGATTGTTCTATTCCTCCTTCTTTCCCCCTTTTTCATTACCTTCTTATATAGGTAAGCTGATTACTTCTATTTTTACATAATCCGAACAGTTACCATGGAAGGAAAGCATAATGCAGTGTGTACTGCCCCTGAATTGTATAACTTGGGCACCTGTTATAACTTAAGCTGCAATCAATGGTGTTGCTAGCACAGACGCTATGGATACTTACCATATTTCCAGATCTTCAGATCTGTTATGTCAGGAAATTTTTTTTTACATTTTAAATCTCTTGTTAGGTGGTTGCTAAGTAATCGACCTAATCAAATTTTCAGGTAGGTCAGATGACCAGGTTTCACATCTTTGAACTCGTTAGAAGATTGGATAATTTTTAGCACTTGCTGGGTTTGGTAACTTGGTGTGGATTATTGTGCTTGTTATTTAGGTCGTTCTGCCTTGAGGGGTTGTCTAGTAACCTTCTAAGAATTTGCATTTGGTTTTAGAGTTCTAGTTGCATCTTGTCCAGCCTAACCTTATTCTGTGAGAGCCCGTTGTAGTCCTTTTGAATCTCAGTTTTTGTGTTTGTATAGTTTTTTTTTGCTATGCTGTGCCTAAGGAGTCTCTGGGTCCTACGGCTGCTTTCTGTGTCAGGGTAAATTGTAGCTTAGGGATATCTTTAAGGTTAGTTTCAGGGATAAATTAGGGTCAGAAAGTAATTGGTGTCAAGGTCAGATTCAGGTACAGATTTAGGGGGAGATTCAGTTAGCTCTAAGGGTTAGTTATTTATTATGTCTTGTGCCTGGATTAAATTTACTCATGGTATCGCCATCAACCATGTCCCTGTCAACATCTTCCTTGCTGCCCGTCCACTTAATCATTTAATGGTGAGTCCATCTAGTTTTCTAATTGATATATCCTTTGTATAATTAGTGCATGCAACTGCTGGTTGACTACTTGGTTGACTTCAATAGAGTCAAGAGAGCAGCACAGTGTCAGGCTGACACCACAAAAGTCCTACATGTAAAAACCAGTGCTTGTTTACATCCACCTCATTTCTCTTCTTCCCATCACTTGTAGCTATGTCTCTTATAGGGAGGGTTTTCATCAAGGTTTAAGCATATGTACATTCCAGATGGGATCTGGAGAAAGATAGAAATTTGGAACTGGATAATGCTTCATGTTGAAGAACCTTGCTGGGGCCTGGAGCTCGCACCATGTCCCCCGGGTCCGTGCAGGGGGGATAATCTACAATGGATGCAATAGGCAACAGTGCGATTCCATTTCAACCCATTATGCCTTGCATTTATTTCCTGCTCGTAAAAACTGAGCAGAGTAGAACCTGCAGGGAGAGCGTGTTTGTACAAACATTCGATCCTCATGAAACATTTTGCTGGATTTCCTAACTGCCGCTGAATGTTTATCTGTCTGTCCCATGTAATAAATGAGAATTACATTCAATGTGTCGGGGGCATGGAGACTTTCGGTGAGGTTGAATATTAAAAGTTGCATCGTTGATTGTGTGCAAAACGGTGGCTTTGAAAAATAAAAAACAAATTGTGCATTTAGTGTATTTTTAGGATTTTTTTTTTAGTTTCCAATTAAAATAAGTATTATTTGATTTATTAAAAAAAAAAAACCTGGCAAAAGATTTCATTTCCTCCCCTACCCTTGTATATAACTACGCTGAATAAGATGGAAGGGCTTGTGGTGCCCCCTTTGGCATCCAGCCTCCTGGGGCTTGTGCCCCACTGGCCCCACAGTTGCTCTGTTGGGAAATGGGATTATGTTTGGAGAAGAAACTTCATACACTACTAGCCCGCATATTGCCCTAATTATGCTGTTCACAGCCAGCGTCAAGCTCCCACTTCCTATTCAGGCTATGGGTGGTTCTACAGCAGTGACTGACATTTCAGTAAGAAGTACACAAATGCAACGTTTCGGCTCAAAATTAAGTGACAGAGCCTTTTTCAAGCAGCTTGAAAAAGGCTCTATCACTTAATTTTGAGCCGAAACATTGCATTTGTGTACTTTGGATTCACAATTAAAGAAGACCTTTATGCTGACATCTGCTTCTTCAATTTTTCTGGACTTGGATGGTTGGAGTTAGGCTCTCCTGCCTTGGGATGATCTGATGCATTGGCGCTTCATGGGAGGCTATTGATATTTGGGACTTCAGTGCTGGTTTAACATTTTTCTTTCTACTGACATTTCAGTGAGGGACATTGGTGATGAAGGGGTCCTAACAGCAAGGCACAAGACTACAGAGCTCTAAAGGGTTAAAGTTTGTCAGTAAGAATGATGAGTAAGCTACTGAGCTGCTGATAAGACACAGCACGGAGTGATGTCACCACCCCAGCAAGAGCTCTTAAAGCAGAGAGAGATGGTCGGCAATTAGAGAAAGTTGTATAAACAAGCAGGAGGTAAGAACTTCTCTAACTTTGAAAAGAAGAAAATTAAAACAGCAATGTATTCGGTAATAGTCTTTAATTATTTTTGCCTATATGTTTAAATGTTATCAATGAGACAAGAATATCCCTTTATTTATGCTTAAAGAGGTGCTCCCACCTTGCAGGTTATAGTTGCTCTTGGAGGGTCGGAACTAAAAGGGAGCATTCCTGATTTTTCTGATTAGCATTTCAGGCAAGTGGGGCTTAAAGGGGTTGTCTCACTACATTGATTCATCTCACCTCAGTCCTATTTTCTTGGTTTCATTTTGAATTCAGGGACGTGTTTACTGGCGTCTACTAGGCTGCACTAGAAGCCAGGTCTGTAGCTATAGCAACCAGTGCTGGCAGCCTATCAGGAGAGATTGAACAGATCTGTAGCTATAGTGACCTGAGGAGCTGATGCAGCCCATACAAGAGGGGATATCTAGGAATAGGTAGGACACTGTTAATGGACACATATTGCAAAGTGACTTGTTTTTGCAAGATCTTTAACATAAAAAGCAGTGATCCTTGTAGTGAGACAACCCCTTTAATGACATCATCATGCCAACTGCCTTAATGTGCATGCTCCTGATGAGATACCAATATCTGTATTTCATCCCAGGGCTGCAGCTTATGACCTGGAGTGTCAGAGAAGTGTGTTGTACCGTATGTGCTTTGCTGTAAAGGGACTAGTAAAACAAGTGCTCCAGGGCTTGTGTGCATGCCCTGGAGCACTGCTTTACTATTCAGACAGCTCTCATTGCGTTGGCTGGGCCAGGAGCGAAGGCGCATGCGTGGAAATGCATGTTCATGAGAGCTTTTCCATCAAGCAAGAGAAGGCATCTACGCAAGTGTAGGAGCTCGGTAATGACAACAAGCGATGCACAAGCAGCACTAGAAGATTCAAGCATCAGCTAAATGATAAGTCATTTTTTAATTACAAATTTAGGGAAATTTATATTTTTTTTTTTAGTTTTGAGTCTTCGCATTTCAATGTTTTGAGATGGGAACACCCTTTTAATCAATGATAACAGAATTTAAAAGTATTTTTCTTTTAGGTCCGCCCTAAATTTAAGTTGCATTTCCTGAAAACTTTTATTTTTTTTTAAAATTAGGATCAGATGTAAGTAAGGAAGAGTTTCAGTTTCCTGTCAGTAGGTGACACTTAGCTTTAGGACTTCTATGAATTTTAGTTCCACCACTGCACCAGTTTATAGTGGTATTATAAGGGAATCAAACTGCAATTTTGTGGAAACTATATGGTAGTAATATGTTGACATTTTAAGGAAATCTTATTTGGATACATCACACTTTTGCGGCACTGTCTGGTGATATTATGTGTGCTCCGTATGGAAGTACTACACTACCGTTCAAAAGATAGGGGTTACTTAGAAATTTCCTTATTTTTTAAATAAAATCAGTTTTTTTCAATGAAGCTAACATTAAATGAATCATAAATCCACTCTATACATTGTTAATGTGGTAAATGACTATTCTAGCTTCGAACGTCTGGTTGTTAATGCAATATCTACATAGGTGTATAGAGGCCCATTTCCAACAAGCATCACTCCAGTGCTCTAATGGTACATTGTGTTTGCTAACTGTCTAAGAAAGCTATTGGATATGTTGAACACCCTTGAAAACCCTTGTGCAAGTATGTTAGCACAGCTGAAAACAGTTTTGCCGATTAGAGAAGCTATAAAACTGACCTTCCTTTGAGCTAGTTGAGAATCTGGAGCATTACATTTGTTGGTTCAATTAAACTCGCAAAACGGCCAGAAAAAGAGAACTTTCACATGAAACTCGACAGTCTATTCTTGTTCTGAGAGATGAAGGCTATTCCATGCGAGAAATTGCCAAGTAACTGAAGATTTCCTACAAAGGTGCGTACTACTCCCTTCAGAGGAGAGCACGAACAGGCTCTAACCAGAGTAGAAAGAGAAGTGGGAGGCCCCGCTGCACAACTGAGCACCAAGACAAGTACATTAGAGTCTCTAGTTTGAGAGACTGACGCCTCACAGGTCCCCAACTGGCAGCTTCATTAAATAATACCCGCAAAACACCATTGTTAACGTCTACAGTGAAGAGGCGACTCGGGGATGCTGGCTTTCAGGGCAGAGTGGCAAAGAAAAAGCCATATCTGAGACTGGCTAATAAAAGGAAAAGATTAATATGGGCTGAAGAACCCAGACATTGGACAGAGGAAGATTATAAAAAAGTATGGAGACGAATCGAAGTTTGAGGTATTTGGATCACACAGAAGAACATTTGTGAGACGCAGAACAACTGAAAAGATGCTGGAAGAGACCTGACGCCATCTGTCAAGCATGGTGAAGGTGTTGTGATGGTCTGGGGTTGCTTTGGTGCTGGTGGAGGTCATGTGATGGTCTGGAGTTGCTTTGGTACTGGTGGAGGTCATGTGATGGTCTGGGGTTGCTTTGGTGCTGGTGGAGGGAATGTGATGGTCTGGGGTTGCTTTGGTGCTGGTGGAGGTCATGTGATGGTCTGGGGTTGCTTTGGTGCTGGTGGAGGTCATGTGATGGTCTGGGGTTGCTTTGGTGCTAGTGGAGGTCATGTGATGGTCTGGGGTGGCTTTGGTGCTGGTGGAGGTCATGTGATGGTCTGGGGTTGCTTTGGTGCTGGTGGAGGTCAGGTGATGGTCTGGGGTTGCTTTGGTGCTGGTGGAGGTCATGTGATGGTCTGGGGTGGCTTTGATGCTGATGGAGTTCATGTGATGGTCTGGGGTTGCTTTGGTGCTGGTAAAGTGAGAGATTTGTACAAGGTAAAAGGGATTTTGAATAAGGACGGCTATCACTCCATTCTGCAACGCCATGTCATACCCTGTGGGGGGCGCTTGATTGGAGCCAATTTTATCCTGCAACAGGACAATGACCCAAAGCAACATCCAAATTATGCAAGAACTATTTAGGGAAGAAGCCGGCAGCTGGTATTCTATCAGTAATGGAGCGGCCGCGCAGTCACCAGATCTCAACCCCATGGAGCTGTTGTGGGAGCAGCTTGACCGTATGGTTCACAAAAAGTGCCCATCAAGCCAATCCAAGTTGTGGGAGGGGCTTCTGGAGGCAGGGGGGAAATGTCTCCAGATTACCTCAGCAAATTACCAGCTAGAAGCCAAAGGCCTGCAATGCTGGAATTGCTGCAAAGGGAGCGACGAAAGCAAAGTGTGAGGTAGAAAATTATTATTTCAGATAAAAATCCTTATTTCTAACCTTGTCAATGTCTGGACGAGATTTCTATTCATTTTACAACTCATTTGATGAATAAAAGTATCAGGGAAAACACAAAATTGTCTGGGTGACCCCAAACTTTTGAACGGTAGTGTATGTTACAAGTATAAGGCAAAATTATAAGAAAAACTATCAAAATCTAAAATGGTAAGTGTTGGTTGACTGACTTTTTGCTTAGCGCCCCATTTTCAATAATCCTGCCATTCTAATCTATAGTCTCTGTACATTTTGCCATTGTTACGAATGGCAGGGATTCTTCTACTATTTAGTCCTCTCCCCTGCTTATTAGCCAACAGGAGTCTGCTATGCCTGTGTTTGTTTGGAGTGGTTGCATAGCAACTGCTCAGGATCCTTGCTAGTTAACTGCCCTGGGTTGCGCATCTGAGTTTGTTAGGAATCTATAAAGTTCACCTGAATAGGACAGTCTTTAGGCTGCTTTCACACAGCGCAGTTTTGGTGCAGTTTTTACTGCACTCCAATTAAACTTCCTTTATTACCAGCAAGCTTCTTTCAGTTGTCTAAAGTGTTTCAAGTAAGTAATCAATTACTGTGTTTTATGTCTTGTATATACAAACACACTAATTACTCACTTTCCAAACAGTTTAGATAAGTGAAAGAATAGTGCTGGTAATAAAGGAAGTTTAAAGGGAATGTGTCATCAAAAAATGACTTATTGTTTAACTCACATTTTTATGTTAAACACATTTTGTAGGAATTTTTGGTTATGTTTTTTTTTAAATTTTCCAGATTACTTTCAATATTTTTTTAATAATTCCTAAGTCCTGCAGTTTTCACTAATATTAGTCTGACACTTCCTGTTCTGTTTAGAGAGCTTTTCAGTGTCTGCTCATTATCAGTAAAAGCAGGGTCAAACTGAAAGGAGACACCATTGTGAATAGATAACACAGAATCCATCAGTCACAAGAGGAGATGTCACAGCTCCCCCTCTCCCCTCCCTTCACAGTGAAAACTATCCTATAGACGTCTATGGGACAGAAACTGTCTTAAGAATCCTATGGGCATGAAGCTGCTGTAAAGTGTCTCTCTGACTGCTGTTACAGCAGTGCAAGCAAGAATGTCGTCCCCACAATCATATATAGACGGCCGAATAGAGAAATCTACAATCAGTAAAAAAAAACGACTGAGAGGAAAAGAATATGGATCAGGGGCTTGATTTAATAAGTAAAAAAAAAAAAAATTGGCGACATATTCCCTTTAATTGGAGCTCAAATAAAACTGCACCAAAACTGCGCTGTGTGAAAGCAGCCTTACAGAGTATAGGTTGGATCCTACCTAGCTCTACTGTGGTAGTTTGTTCTGTCCAGTGCTGGTCATTTGTGTTAGACTTGTGTTCTCTTGTTTCTTGTCTCCATCTTGTTGGTCTGGTTTTTGACTTCGTAGCTTTTGAGAAGTATAGATTTGGTGGCTGCCTGGTTTCTGTTGGACTCTGCCCAGGTATCCCTGGGCCCTAAAGCCACTTGTTGTATTAGGATCAGTTGTTAGCTTAGGAACATATGTGAGAGAAGGTTTCTAGGGTAATGTAGGGGATAGAGGTTCTGGTGTTAGGGGTCATCATAGGGTGAGTTTTTGGACACTTTTCGTCATTGCTCTTCTGCTCCTGTAGCGTATACACATTCAAATTTCTACCAAACCATGCACCTATCTATGTCCACGTGCTGTCAATAGCTGAATCATCTAGTGGTGAGTTGCTATACTGATATGCTTCACACTGCCTCTTAATGTGACTGCTACTGTGCTAGTGAACTTGTGTTGCTAGTTATTTGGACTCCACCAGCATTATTACAGCCATTCTGTTTGTGCTGTATATATCGTACTTTGCTTATCTAAATATTTCTTTCTCTGTTATTAGTTCCTCATGGAAACCACTGGAGCATTTGCAGATTTTTATTTCCAACTGCATTTCCCTTTCTACGTTTTTGTCTGTTTCTTTGCTTTCTTATGTTTATCTTCCTGCAGCATAAAATTAATAACTTGACGACATGATAAAAGATGTCAATGTAACACCGAATTTGTTGTCAGATATAAATTGGACAGCCTTACTCTGGAGAAACTATATTGTAGGGTCTTGTCTGATTTGGCTCAACCTGTACAATTAACATTCCCCACTACCTGAATTAAGACTTCTGTCAGTAATTATCCGTCTATAAGCCAGCTATTATTGTTAGTGTGTTACACTGGGCTGACCTAAAATGGCTGACCCTAGAGCAGACAGACTTAAAACAGAGGAAGTAAGGAGGGTGAGGTTCTTAAACTCTTAACCACAAGGGATAACTTAGGCCTTGTAGAGGTCTTCTGATCTTATTAATTAGCTTTAAGTATGCCGGCAATGAAAGAAACATTACCAAATACATTTCTGTTCTGATTTTGCTTTATTTCAAAGATACCACAGTTCTCATCTTCTGCTTGTTAACAAATGGTTTCCTAGATTACAGACCAGGCTGGTAACATCACATCTTGATGTGTCTTATCAGCAGAATGGCACTTATTGAGAGAAACTTTTACCCTTTAGAGTTACTGGGAGACCTCAATATTCTTGTGCCAAGCTGTTAGGTCTGCAGTGACACAGTTATCTGTGTATTTAAATACACAGATAACTGTATGTCTTGGCACCATGTTTGTCTTGGAGATATTGTAGAGTCTTGTGTGATTTGGCTCAACTTGTATAACAACCAACATTCTCCACTACCTGAATTAAAACTTCTATCAGCAATTATTTTTTTTTAAACCATCTATTATTATTAGTGTGTGAGGGGGGAATTTGGGGCTGACTTAAAATGGGCCATCCCTAGAACTGACAGACTTAAAACACTGTTATCTTTGTATATAAATACACAGATAACCATTTTTCTTGGCAGCATGTAAGCTTTTTCTCTCACTAGGAGATTCCTCATACAGCTCTGCTACCTCACATATATAGCCAGACATCCTGTATAGACAGTGTCTTTTTTTTTTCCAAAACCCTTGTCCGTGTATAGAGACACAGCTAGGAATAGAAGCTAGCAGAGCTGAAATGTCATTCAGTGCTGTAGAAACCCTCACAGCCTGCACAGGAGGCGGGATCCTGGAACAGAGGTGGGGGAAAACAGACTATGTGAAAACAGCCAGATGGGAAAAGATGGGAAAACCTTTTGAAGGCCATTTTTTTTTCTTTTTTCATCATCACATGCCCTAAACCTGACTTCAAGAACCGTAACATGTTTTTCTTTTAACTGTATGAGGGCTTGTATTTTAATACTGTTTACCATGCAGCATACGTGTTACCATCACTATATGGGTCTCTTTGATTATGACCATACTAGATATCTATTTTTTTTTTTTACTATTTTTGCACAATATAATTTATATTTGATTTAAATATTAGTTTCCAGGAGTAATTTTTTATTTTTCTGTCAATGTAGCTATCTGGGAACTTGTTTTTTTGTGGAACAGATCTCACTTTATAATAGAACCATTTTGGGGGAGCACATAAATCATACATTAACCTTTTTAATATCCACGAGGAATAGAAAAAAAATTATTTTTCTTTATTAGTCAAGCTCTTTCAATCAGGGCCCTCACATCTTGTGTCTGATCTATAAGTAGCTGGTTACTATGTAATGTCTGTTTTTTCTGTTCTTATACCCTTTAAATTGTAAAGTGCTGCGGAATATCGATCTATAAAAATAAAGATTATTATTATATTGGTCGTTAGGCTTGAGGTCTATTTTTGTAACACTTTTTTCAAAATAAGAGTATGTTTTTACTTGTTAAACACTTTACTTGTTAAACACTTTTCTTTTTCCCTAATTCATTGTACAGTATTGCTGGACTCCTGCAATGATCACACTGGCAGAGATCCTCTGTCTGCACCAGGCTCTGACTGGACCACAAGGGAGCAGGTGAAACCCCTGATTGGTTCATAGGCATGGTGGACTCCTGGGCATAGCAGGTCTTGGGCTGCTTTCAGGGAGAAAGGCAGGGAAAGAGAGTCCAAATGCAAGAGTCATGTGCAGAATGTGCTGTTATGTAAAGCAGCTGTAGAATGGTCACCAAGAATCAACTCCACCAGTGGGCCTTAAGAATCAACTCCACTGGTGAACCCCAAGAGTGAACTCCACTGGTGGACTCAAGAATCAACTACACTGGTGGGTCAAAAGAATCAACCCCACTAGTTGGCCTCAAGAACCAACTCCATTGGTGGGCCCCAAGAATCAACTCCACTAGTGGGCCCCAAGAATCAGCTCCACTGGTGGGCCACAAGAATCAACTCCACTGGTGGGCCCTAGAATCAACTCTACTGGTAATCCCCAAGCATCAACTCCACTGGTGGGCCATAAGAATCAACTCCACTGGTGGGCCTGAAGAATCAGCTCCAATCGTGGGCCCCAAGAATTGACTCCACTGGTGGGTCCAAAGAATCAACTCCACTGGTGGGCCCCAAGAATCAACACCACTGATTGGCCCCAAGAATCAACTCCACTAGTGGGCTCCAATAATCAGCTCCACTGGTGGTGCAAAAGAATCAGCTCCACTGGTGGGCACCAAGTATCTTCTCCACTGGTGGGCCCCAAGAACCAACTCCACTGTTGAGCTCCAAGTATCAACTCCACTGGTGGATGCCCCAAGAATCAACTCCACTGGTGGTCCACATTCTTAGGCAGCCATGCCCCATAGATGATCTTTAAGTATATCAAAGGGGTTAGGGTAGTCAGGGGCAGATGAAGTGACATGGTCTACTAAGCACCATATCAATATTTCAGATATTAAACTTTTTAATAATGATAATTAAAAACATGTCAATATGATTAAAAGTAATAGGGTAGATGAGTTACAATTTTTCTGATTTGTCCATCTCACCCATACTCTAGAGTCAGTTGTAGAGTAAGCCAATCAGTGTTTCTGAAGTGTGGACGGAAAATTAAGTGCCCACAAGAAACCCAAACAAACATGGAGAGAACATACAAACTCCATACAGTTGCGCTCATTGAGCAGAATTGAACCCAGGGTTGCAAGGCAATTATTATAACATTATTATTATTATTATTATTATTATTATTATTATTATTATTATTATTAACATTTATAAATAGACATAAAATTTGTTAAATGCTATTTTTTTATTATTTCTCTAAAAAACTGCAGAAAAATTATTGTTAATGAAACAATTATAATAAAATAATGACAAAAGTTAAAACAGATACAAATCAGCTTTAGATAATTAACAAACTTTTTCAATAAAAATAGAACACATAAATCTTTTTGTTGTACTTTTCTAATTAATGAAGAAACCCAACGTTTAAAAATTAATCATTTTTAAATGATACAGCTTTCTAAAGAAATGTTGTATTAATTATATTCTGCTTAATAATTTTTAATTATGAATAATCCATGCAATTAAATTAACCATAGTATGTTAAAACAATTCCCAGGGTTTACCTATTCCAGCGGCACATCATGACGTCATAATCTGTCAAATAACCTGAACTCTGCTACACCAAAATTTATTGAAGGGGTTGTCCATATTAAATTACTTTAATTTAGTTTGTATATATTAAGATATCATAAAATTTTCTAGATTACATGCATTAAAAAATTCTGCTTTTGTACCTCTCTTTATAAATGTACTATCTATCTATCTATCTATCTATCTATCTATCTATCTATCTATCTATCTATCTATCTATCTATCTATCTGTCTGTCTGTCTGTCTGTCTGCTTGTCTGTCTGTCTGTCTGTCTATATATCTATCTATCTAGTCTACCTATATGGACCAGTCATGTGACCCCTGGTATCCAGGTAACAGTACATACCTCCCAATCGTCCTGATTTAGACAGGATATTCCCAATTTTGGGAACAATATCCCGCCGCACCAAGACGGCTATGAGGAGTACCAATTTTTTAGCATATATCCCGGGGATCCAGGGCATATGCCCTGAATCCCTAGAACTGCATTGTTCATTTCACTGTTTGCGCATTGGCAGGAATCCAAACAGTGGGCGAAGACTTGCCAATATTTATGGACTCACCATGAGAACCAGCAAGTATCGTAGACAGTGGCACCAGGGAAGCATCATATAATGCTCCCTTGACGTCAGCTAGACTGTACATGACAACAGAGAGAGATAAGTGACCTTTGTCACCTCCTCCTTATCCTCCTCACCCACAGCTCACATATGGTTTATCCAGCTCATTGTAACCCACTATTCCGCATCCAGGAAAGCTGAGTGGAGTCCCATCTTCGCCAGTATTACTACCTCCAGCACATCTTATCATGTGCCCACCACACAGGTCATGTGACCCCCTAATATCCAGGTAACAGTAGTGTATAGAGGAGCAGAACTTCTCCAGTAATACCACCTCCAGCAGCATCTTATCATGTGATCACCACACAGGTCATGTGACCCTGGTATCCAGGTAAAAGTAGTGTATGGAGGAGCAGAACTTCTCCAGTATTACTACCTCTAGCAGCTTCTTATCATGTGACCACCACACAGGTCATGTGACCCCAGTATCCAGGTAACAGTAGTGTATGGAGAAGCAGAACTTCTCCAGTATTATTACCTCCAGCAGTGTCTGATCATGTGATCACCACACAGGTCATGTGACCCTGATACCCAGTTAACAGTAGTGTATGAAGGAGCAGAACTTCTCCAGTATTACTACCTCCAGCAGCGTCTTATCATGTGACCACACAGGTCATGTGACTCTAGTATCCAGGTAAGAGTAGTGTATGGAGGAGAAGAACTTCTCCAGTATTACTACCTCCAGCAGCGTCTTATCATGTGACCACCACACAGGTCATGTGACCCTGGTATCCAGGTAACAGTAGTGTATGGAGGAGCAGAACTTCTCCAGTATTACCATCTCTCACAGTGTCTTATCATGTGACTACCACACGGGTCATGTGACCCTGGTATCCAGGTAATAGTAGTGTATGGAGGAACAGAACTTCTCCAGTATTACTACCTCCAGCAGTGTCTTATCATGTGACCACCACACAGGTTATTTGACCCCCTGGTATCCAGGTAACAGTAGTGTATGGAGGAGCAGAACTTCTCCAGTATTACTACCTCCAGCAGGGTCTTATCATGTGACTACCACACGGGTCATGTGACCCTGGTATCCAGGTAATAGTAGTGTATGGAGGAACAGAACTTCTCCAGTGTTACCACCCCTAGCAAAGGTCTTATCATGTGACCACCTCACAGGTCATGTGACCCCTGGTATCCAGTTAACAGTAGTGTATGAAGGAGCAGAACTTCTCCAGTATTACTACCTCCAGCAGTGTCTTATCATGTGACCACCACACAGGTCATGTGACCCCGGTATCCAGGTACCAGTAGTGTATGGAGGAGCAGAACTTCTCCAGTATTACCATCTCTCACAGTGTCTTATCATGTCACCACCATACAGGTCATATGACCCCTGGTATCCAGGTAACAGTAGTGTATGGAGAAGCAGAACTTCTCCAGTATTACTGCCTCTAGCAGCGTCTTATCATGTGACCACCACACAGGTCATGTGACCCTGGTATCCAGGTAACAGTAGTGTATGGAGGAGCAGAACTTCTCCAGTATTACTACCTCCAGCAGCGTCTTATCATGTGACCACACAGGTCATGTGACTCTAGTATCCAGGTAAGAGTAGTGTATGGAGGAGAAGAACTTCTCCAGTATTACCATCTCTCACAGTGTCTTATCATGTGACCACCACACGGGTTATTTGACCCCCTGGTATCCAGGTAATAGTAGTGTATGGAGGAGCAGAATTTCTCCAGTATTACAAACTCGCACAGTGTCTTATCATGTGACTACCACACGGGTCATGTGACCCTGGTATCCAGGTAATAGTAGTGTATGGAGGAACAGAACTTCTCCAGTATTACTATCTCCAGCAGGGTCTTATCATGTGACCACCACACAGGTTATTTGACCCCCTGGTATCCAGGTAACAGTAGTGTATGGAGGAGCAGAACTTCTCCAGTATTACTACCTCCAGCAGGATTTCATCATGTGACCCCCACACAGGTCATGTGACCCCTGGTAACCAGGTAACAGTAGTGTATGGAGGAACAGAACTTCTCCAGTGTTACCACCCCTAGCAAAGGTCTTATCATGTGACCACCTCACAGGTCATGTGACCCCTGGTATCCAGGTAATAGTAGTGTATGGAGGAGCAGAACTTCTCCAGTATTACCACCTCCAGCAGTGTCTTATCATGTGACCACCACACAGGTCATGTGACCCCGGTATCCAGGTACCAGTAGTGCATGGAGGAGCAGAGCTTCTCCAGTATTACTACCTCCAGCAGCGTCTTATCATGTGACCACCACACATGTCTTGTGTCCCCTGGTATCCAGGTAATAGTAGTGTATGGAGGAGCAGAACTTCTCCAGTATTACTACCTCCAGCAGTGTCTTATCATGTCTGTCAGTGTCTGCGGAGACAACACATTTTTCTATCTGTCTCATCTTTGGGGATTATTTTGTACACAGTCGAGTCACATTATTATGACCATTATGGGCTAAAAGTGACTCAATAATGTCCTGTTAGGTTGTCACATATATCTGGAATCATGCTGATTGCATCCCATAACTGCTTGAGGACCCATAGAGCTAACACTACCATCCCTTCCTTATGCACTATAACAGAGCCGGCCAACCTGCTGACTATCACACATACACACTAGTCAGGAGGCCGCCGTTGCTAAAGGTTAGCCGCCCACCAGCCTCCTCGAACAGAACGCAACTACTCTGTATTATATGATGTTCTGTGCAGGTGCCCAGCGTGTATGTGTGATAGTCAGCAGGTTGGCCGGCTCTGTTATAGTGCATAAGGAAGGGATGACTTTCAGAACGGAACATTATCACTTACTACCAAACACATGACACTAAAACTATAAGTTTAAAACACACAACAAACACACAAAATACATTAAAAGAGTATGTACACATATTAATACACAAACTGAGCCATATTTATAAAAAAAAGGAACTGGACAAACCTTTTTAGTCATACTTAGTTATGGGGAAGTAACCACTTTTATTTCTAGAACAGGTAATGGGTATCCTAACTGGTGGAGGTTCCAGCAATAGGAACACCTAATGATCTGATACTTATGGACTATCATGTCAATGCTGAATGAAAGTGTGTGATGGAAAAGAAAAAAAAAACAGTGTCCTTGAGGTTTAGATCACTTTATAATTTGAAAGGAACCAAATTAATTTTTAAAGGGGTTGTCTCATAAAATCCATGTGCCGCATTGGTCCATAAGAACATCAAAAAGTGAAGATTCCTCACTCGGGAACCCCCATTAATAGCCACAATAGAGAACCACTGGCAAAGAGCATCTCATGCTCTGGTGGACTTAGCTTGTACAGATATTACAAGGTCGACCATTCATTTTTTTCAATTGAGAATGATCACCTTTCTGATAGAAGGGGACCGGACATCCTTGTTTTTAGGATAGGTAGTGGTTCCAGCAATGGCACCTCCAATTATGTGACTCTTATGGCAAAGTCCGTTGATTTTATATGAAAGGGTGTGATAGGAGAACCCAATGGCGACCTTTGAGTTTAGGACATATTGATATCATATGGGATCAGATCTTTCACTCTGGACCCTTATCGATTGGTCAGAGTGGGCACTTATACAAAAATAGTGTTTTTCACTCTAGAAGAACCAGCTTGTCCAGGGATACAAGATGGGCCATAGATTTGAATACTACAGGTCACAAGCAGGAGCTGACTCGAGGTCGAGGTGTCATCTAGTTTGACCCCAGCTTTCTTTCTTGACTACACTTCTTGCCTGTTGCCTGTCCTCACCTTATATTTGGAACATGACTTTATAGAACTCTGCCTTCCCTGACCCTTCTCTTGACACACTATGTTATTTCCAGCTCTTACTGTACTACATTGTGGCCATCTGGTGTTCTGGCAGTAGTAACCCATGAGCAGAGTCCAAGTCCCCTTTGGGAGGTTGAAGATGAAGACCTGGTGCTCCCCACATTCCACTCCCCAATGTAGCTAATCCTGTGAGCCATCCAAGGAGTTCCTAATAGGTAGGTGTTGTGATACTACATTTGACCTGGAAGCCCCAAGCTTTGAACCTCTATTGAATGGCCCTACAAAGTAACATAATATTTCATTACAGTATCAGTGGTCTTATTAGTACATTTGAAGTTTTAGGAATTGCTGATATGTAATCACAAAGCGCGAGTATGTGGGACATAAATACCAGTTTAATTTGGATGTGGCTTAAAAACAATCAGTCATAATTTTTTACTAATTTAAACATCTTTTCTTCTGAGCTAGTTTTTTTTTTAACTTTCAATTTCAATTTCCTGTATGTGATTACGAGGACGGCCATCTTGGTTTTAACAGCATTTAGAGAGATGCTTTACAGCAGCTTCATGGACATAGGAGCCTGTGAACAGGAGCAGACCCATTAACTTCTATAGGAGAGATTTCAAGGCATGCTCTGTGACCTGGGAAGAAGTCAGTGTGCAAGGAGGAGGAGAAGGGGAATTATTGTGACTGCTGGATCCTGTGTTATCTATACACATTAGTGTCACCTGTCAGTGTAATCTTGCCTGTGCTGATAATGAGGAGACTGCTGAAAAGCTTTCTCCACAGAACAGGAAGGGTATGATTTTTGGTGCCCAGGTGCCATCTTTTTGTGCGCATTAGTAGTGTAGAATGTCCTGAATCTATGAACCTGTTCTACTGTAGGTCATAGATTTAGCGCTTTCTGGCTACTAAGCGACAATTCAGGCTCAGGTAAACCACTTTTAAAGTGCTCTACATGTTCCAGCTGTAACGTGCCTGGAATTGCCATTCAAAAGTCATAAGTGTATATAATCGTATGGTTGTAGTGTGACACGCCTCCCACACGCCCTCCCAATCTCAGGTGCATTAAAAAAGTGCCGTGGGTGCTTTATAGTGTGACTAATATTGGAGTGAGCCTAATTAAAAATATAGTAAATAGGGCTGTGCCAGTTTTTGGGATGAAAAGACGGCAGACTTCTGGCTCATCCCCATACATACAAACACTACCATGTACTCTACTTAAGCACGATGTATAGGTGTAGAGAACCCTTGATATAATGAAATGAAGTTCTGGGTATACCAATACAATTTAAAACCAAACAACTACAGGTATAACACCTAGAATAAAGATACATAAAACATAACTTTTAATAAAAATAAATAAGAATTGAGAAAGAAAACGAAAAGACACCCTCAAATATACCCAATCAAAGACCTGTCTGCCTCAAAAATGGGAGAATCGCCCGAATAAGGGCGCCCGCTCACTGGTACCTAATCTAACCCTGTGCCTTGCTACATCTAAATGAAAAAAAGAAAAACACATATAACCCACAAATGGAGTGCACAAACAAAAAAAGTGCTGTATAAATAACAATACAACAGACAATATACGTTGATGTTCAATAATACTATGAATTGATGATGCGTCATAGGAAGATGATCAATAACGCATAAAAATATTCCAATATTCCAACGCGTTTCCCCCCTAGATACTGGGGTTTCATCAGGGAAAAATTGCAGTTGATAAACAACAATACGGAACATCTAAGGAAAAAACAAAAGATGTATGCAATAAATATAACTCACGTCCCTTAATGATGGAAAACAGGCTGGTAAGATAGAGGAGGGTCCAGGATAAGTCATGTACAGATCCCCGCTATCTGATTACTGAGACAGGTCCAAGCAGTAACAGGTCCAAGCAGAGACAGGTCCAAGCATAAAAGTTATGTTTTATGTATCTTTATTCTAGGTGTTATACCTGTAGTTGTTTTGGTCAGCCCCATACATACATGACGCTTGAAGTGTCAGACTATTATTAGACCTAGTGGCCAAAGAGAGAATTGCAGGTAATTAAAAAAAACACAACCAAAAATTCTTAAACTTCAAATGTGTTTAACATAAAGGGCGACTTATCAGAAAATTGGCGTCGCCGCAGCAGATTGTAGGTACATTTAATCAGTGTAAAGTGCGCCTGAAAGTATGATCCTTTAAAAAATCTGGCGTCTGGTACCTTGCATAGTAAATTTAATGCGCCTAAAAAGGTGCATTGCCCAATCACGTTGCATAGCGTATCATTGGGCAAGTGGTGGTACAGGCCACACCAGGGAGCGGAGTCTAAGTGGGCCCCGGTATTCCACCAGGTCGCTACTCCTGACGTGACTTGCTTGCGGACGCAGCCGTGGTGCAACGAGGTACAAGACGTAAGACGAACTGGTAGTTGGGGACAGGCAGGAAGGTCAGGACAGGCGGCGAAGGTTCGTGGTCAATAAATGTAAGCAGAAGGTTTGGTACACGGCAAGACGGAACAAGGCTACTAGAAAAGCTTTCTCAATAGGCTTGATGCACTAAAGATCCGGCGGGGAACAAAGGGAAGTGACCGGAATATATAGGGACAGTGCCCGGCTATGAACCAATTACCGGTGCCCTGGCCCTTTAAACTTCAGAAAGCCGGAGCGTGCACACCCTAGAGAACGGGAGCGTGCGCCCTGGCCGGCAGAATGGGGGCACGGGTACATCCGCGGCTTGAAGTAAGAACCGCAGGAGCACCCGTGACAATTGGTAGTGTATGTAAAGCACCTATCGAGGGACATTGCGTAACGGAAGCACATAACGTACCATTACTATTGTATGTAATGCACCTCAATAGATGCATTGCGTCTCATTGCTACTATATCTAATGTCTTTTTAGGCGCATTATAATCTTTCGTGCCTGCCGTATAATGCGCCTAGTTTTGGTGTATTACAGTTCATTCATATTGAGAATAAAGCGTCAAGAGTATTTTTGGGGCAAAATAGACCAACAAAACAGCGCTTGCATATTGGGACATGTTGCCCAGAAACTTTAGTTAAATAATAGGTCTTTTTTGGGAAGATGCAATCACTTTAAATGAAATGGCAGCAAACACCTAGCACTGTGGAGCCATAGATCTGCTCTTTGCCCATGATCTCACTACTTTGTCTTTTCCCAGCAATTACCACTGCACAGTAACATACATTTTCCCCACACATCATGTACAAGCTGTCTATTCCTGCACACTGACGTCCTGTTTTAATTTCCATTAAAATGTGAATTTCCTTCATATGTAAAAAAAAATAATAAGTCGTCATGTAATGTAATTTGCCTGCTTGATTAATCAAAGACTCCTATTCACATCATCTTATGCACGTTGTGCTTGGCCCAATGGGCCAGAAACTTTTCGTGTAAACGTATTTAACTATAGAAGCAAATACATTTATTAAATTTAGTGTGAAATTAGAAGGTGCAGAGATGTTTATGGTGAAGTCAAATTATGATTGATGTAAGTATCTGGAGGTCGAACGTTGAAGAGGACCTATGGCAATTCCTGATAGGTCTTTTGTAGTAAATTAGAAGTCCCCATGAAATAACAATTCGGAAGCATCTGTTCTAAAAACTCTATGGGCCACATGTATAAACTTGTTTAGGTCCAAAACTCACTTTTTTGCCAGTTCTACATCAGTATAAAGGAGTTTAGAATACTACAGTTTGTATGAACCTGTCATATCTGGGTTCATAAATCTGGCTTGTGCCCTGCCTTGCATACCATAGCATATCTTTGGTTCATAGCATATCTTTAGTGCACTCAAAAGTGCCAGGCCTGGCGCAAGTTTTAGCATACGATTGTTCATACATCTATAGAACAGGGCTATGACAGTTTTCTTGGCACAAGAAATGCCCAAAAAATGGCGCAGTCCCATTCATATATGTTGCCCTATGTTTTTTTGCTGGTGTGTAGGGGTTACCCATTCTGTTGGTGCTCTCAGACTTATGTCACCTCTGTTCCGATGTGAGATTAGAGTTTCGCTAATGCAGGCATTTCCCCAAACTGCGCCCTCCAGTGTTGGGAAAAACAAACCCTCCCATCATCATTTTTTTTGCTGGTGTGTAGGGTTACCATTTGTGTCTCTCAACTAGTGTCAGGCCTCGTCCGATGTGAGATTAGGGTTTCGCTAATGTGACGTTGGAGAAGAACTAATACCAGACCAGAAGCGCCGCAGAGCGCCATTGTGCACTCACTGATTTTAACGGGGATTCTGCTTTGATTTCTTCGTCAAAATCCTCATGTAAACCTAAGGCCATTCGTTTGAATGTCCAGTCCATATTGTACAGTGCAGATTTTCCACAATATGGATTTAAGATCTATGGTGTGGAAAAAAAAACAATGAACATTGGATCCCACTGGTGGATGGAGAGAAAAATGGGTGGGACGTGTGGCAGCTAACCCGTATCAGAAACAGAGGTAAAAAAACCTCTGCTTGTGAAAATCCTTGGCAGAAATCCATGATGTTGCCTCGGATTTCTGCCAAAGTAACAATGTTGGACTTTTATAAGGGCGACATGTATGAAGGAAGGCGCGTCGAAGTGAATAGTCGAGTCTCATTTTCAGTGTATAATGCGCCTGATGTATGAAAGTGTTTTTTTGTGCGTCATAAATGGCATCTAAAGTTCCCCGCCCCTCGCCTGTGTGTTTGGTGCATTACGGAACTTAGGCGCATTAGTAATGCACCTAACATGTATAAAGGCTATAGATGGGCTGGAAATAAGAGAAGTCATTAGAATAGCATGTCAGTGAATAGGAACTATGGGACTGATCCTGCTTGGTGAACCACAGGTCCCAGCAATACCTGTGCTGTGCTGGCTCTTGCTGTATGTAGAATAAAGGGTGAGAGCAGCAAAAATACATTTAAAATTTAATGTAGTAAAAATGAACAATATAATCCCTGGGTTATTTAATGTAAAATTATTTTTAGATTCTATTAATTTTAAATAAATTTTATCGGAGATATTTTAATATTCTTGGGATATCATATATTATATTAATTTTATATGATCATATTTTTCATTAAATTTAAATAATTTAATTTTATACAGTTTGATAATTATCATAAATTACATTTTATTATTGTACTGGTGGAAGTTGAGAAATATTGGATATTTTTGTCCCTTACAGCAAATCTATCTCCACTTAAACTCCTCAGGCTCAAGCAGATCACATTGAGATAGTTCTGCCTGTCGAAACAGTAATGCACCTGGTTTTGCCAAACCACATTCATATATGTGTCTAATATTACGAGTGTGGTGCGACGCCCCCAGAACACCCCCAGAACACCCCTTCATGTTAGGTGCATTAGAAAGTGTTGAGTCTTATGAACAATGCGCCTAACGTATTCAATAAGGGCAATAGACCTCTTAGACGGCTCAATTAGGTGCATTGTACGCCAGAAAAAGGGTGAACAACACTTTCTTACATGTCACCCTTAGTTTGACCTGTGGACTTAGCATTACACACCTGTAAAGAAAAAAAACAGCAAAAACTGATTTGGGCCAACCCGAATAAATTTGCTTGGATTAAGGTTGAATTACATTCACCTTTCCCTACTCCCCATGCAAAAGGTTGTAATATTTGTGTCTGGACCCTGAATTTACCATTTGCCATTTAGAACACTGCCATGCTCTTATGGAGCAGAGAGTCCTTTGAGTAGCACCAGGGCTTGGGAATCATTGCTACCTTTGCACCATATATAGGGCCACATACATGAAAACTGTCTAGATCTAAAATTCACTTTGTTGCCCATAGTAACCAATCAGAGCGCTCCTCTAATTTTTCCAGAGCACTATATGAAATGTGAGGGGCGCTCTGATTGGTTACTATGGGCAACATAATGAATTTTAGACCTAGACAGTTTTCATACATGTGGCCCATAGTGTTGTTGATGCCCCCACTGGTGCCTCATGACCTACCAACATTAAAGGGGTTTTGCCACGATGTAATGTTGACGTGGGATCCTCCAAAATGGGTATTTAATCACTTTTCTAAATTTATGTGATTACAAAAATTGCAGTCTGAGAGAGCTACAGGCTGCCTTACCTTAGCTTCTATTAGATATGACCTGACGAGCTGCTGGCCGGGCTTGCGCAGAGAACACTTCTTATCTGATGAGATGGAGCTGAAGAAGCTTTCAAGGCACCGGGTAGAAATATGTTGTCTTTTGTATACAGAATCCACTAGTTGTAGTGTGATCTGAGAAGATCCCTGCTTTTTCTGATGACAGAGAACATGAAGAAGCTTTCAAGCTGCTGTGGAGAAAAGATGTTGTGTTTTGTATACAGAATCCACTACTTGTAGTTTGATTATTTGAGTGAACATTTCACACGATCCCTTATGCATGGCTCTGTGCTCTGGCTGTGTCTCTCTCTCTCAGCGTGGCTTGTTTACAATTGCTTCTTAGCAGATAAGGCACGTTCTGGCAAAACCCCTTTAACTAACACCCCTGATAGACGGCCATCCTTACTATATATAACACCCTACTTTATTTTGAATCGGCTTCAAGTTTATAGGATTGTGAATACAACACATGGTAGTTTGTAACCCAAATTGTTGCTTGTTGTTGGTTCTATCAAAATCCTCCTAGAAATTTATGGATTAAAAGAACCAGGAGAAAGCCGTCTAGGTACTGAAGGCAACGGTAAACATCTACCCTTTGATGATTTAGATCAGAAGGTTAAGGTAGAAGACAACATACAAGTCAAGTACATGAGCCGGGCAAGACCCCGAGGTACAGATTAAAGAATAACAGTTGCACAAAGGATAAACTATGTGTCAACAAAGTAACATTCATAGAGTCATAGTGACCCATTGACTCCGGCTCCCTCACACTGAATACGTGTCTTATTCATGAAATCAAAATATTACTGCAGTTAATAAGTTCTTGTTCAGACTGTGCAATAGTATCACTGAAAGTCAAAAGCAACCTCGGGTCAGACTGAGGCCAGAGACGGGTAGACACTTAGGTGTCTATTAATTAGGTGTAGGTCTGTAGAAGAGAAGTAATGTGCTCGCTATGTTTTTGAATGTGGCAATTTCTCATTTATTTAGCAAATCTTCCCTGGGGGAGAATAGGAGTCAACAGACCGGGAAATGTAATTGATTATTATAAACTCCAGGGAACATTCCTCATTAGGTAAAGGCACCAATGTAGGTGTGTGAAGACTTTTACACCACTAAAATGTAAATGTATTCTGTAGGCACTCACTCAAGTCTAACCACCATCTTGGTCAGTCCAGGTGGTCACTTTAGCTCATAGGATTGCCGTTTTTGGTAAACAGAGATGGCACACAGAGGGCCTCATTCAGCTTCATTCCTCAAGCAGGTAAAAATACAAATACAAAACGAATTTTAGGCCATCTGGCGACTTACTAAATGCATAGACAGTCCCAGCACCACAAAACAATTATTCACACAGTACCATATACAGTACAGGCTTCCCTGATAGGAACATCATTGATATATAACACCTTACTTTATTTTGAATCAACTTCAAATTTATAGGGTTGTGAACATAACATGTCAGTTTGTAGCCCAATTTGTTGATGGTTGATTCTTAGGGCTCACCAGTGGACTTCATTCTTGTGGCTCACCAGTGGACTTCATTCTTGGGGCCCACCAGTGGACTTCATTCTTGTGGCTCACCAGTGGACTTCATTCTTGGGGCCCACCAGTGGACTTCATTCTTGGGGCCCACCAGTGGAGTTGATTCCTGGGGCCCACCAGTGGAGCTGATTCTTGGGGCCCACCAATGTAGTTAATTCTTGGGGCTCACCAGTGGAGTTGATTCATGAAATCCACTAGTGGAGTCAATTGTTGGGGTCCACTAATGAAGTTGATTCTTGGGGCCCACCAGTGGACTTGATCCTTGGGGCACACCAGTGGAGATAATTCTTAGGTCCCACTTGTGGAGTGGATTCCCTGGGGTCACCAGTGGAGTTGATTCTTGGGGACCACCAGTGGAATTGATTCTTGGGGTTCACCAGTGGAGTTTATTCATGGGTATTCACCAGTAGAGTTTATTCTTGGGGCCCACCCTACAGTGACTGTACATACTGCACATATTGCACATGACTTTTGCATTCTACTTCTTGCTTTCTGCTTTGCTCCCTGAAAAACCGCCCTAGACCTATCACTCCTAAGGGCCCATGAGAGTTTTTCCTATTCCCCTTTGGGCCAATCCTAACCTAATCATAGATCATCTATGTACCCAGATGACTGCATGTTCAGCTATCCAGAAGTAAGATCTCCATGCAGTTTAGGTCCTAGTCATAAAGATTCGACTGTGCATTCGATATTTTATGTCAAGGCATCTCTATGTTAACCTGTTCTCTGATATCCCATAAAACCAGTAGAAATGTTCAACCTCGAACATGTCAGGGCAGAAGCTGAGATTTCTTGAACAAAAATAAATGTATGTAGAAGGGAAGAAGTAACCCGTCTATTGACACAGATCTCAGCTGGCACCCTGCCATTGCTACAGGTACGGATAAAGCAGATTATCTACTATAGAGGAATCTGGAATATCTGTCGGGAGCCAGAGCTTTGTTGTGTATGTCAGTGTAACACGTGGGGCTCTTAATTAATAGAAGATATTTAAATGATTGCTCCCTACTCATCCTTTCCATGATCTAAGCCCTGGCCTTACTCTACATGTAGCATTTCGGCTTTGTTGCCTAGTATGTTGGTTGGCTGGAAGCCTCCTAGCACACCCATATCTTTTGTTTGGGCTTGCATTAGCGCACCTCGAGTCACGTATTCTTGCTTACATAAACCATTATGAATATAATACGTTGACTTGTCGACATAAAAGCAGGACGGTAGGTCACTGAGGTAATGAACAAGCTTGTTGAAAAATGACACCTTGTGATTTTGAAAACCAGTCTGCTATCATGCCCTCAGACTTATGTATATCTGCATTTCAAGACCCGCTCCTAAATAATGCCTGATGGTCACTGGTGCAGCAATAGGGGGTGCAGAGAAATGCTATAGCAAGACATAAGGAAACATCTATAACTCGGAAGAACCACAGGGTCAAAAAAGGCAAATATACTCCAAAAACAGGAACTCATTGGGGGAAATGCATTAAAGCTGATGCAAAGGAGGTGTTGGCCATAGCAACCAATCTGATTCTACCCTTTTTACTGGAAACAGGAAGCAGAAACCTGATTAGCTGCCATAGGATCTACTCCACTTCACATTGTCATCCTGGACATTGTGGCCACATGTATGAAAACTGTCTAGGTCTAAAACTCACTTTGTTGCCCATAGCAACCAATCAGAGTGCCCCTCTCATTGTTCCAGAGCACTATATGAAATGAGAGGGGAGCTCTGATTGGTTTCTTTGGGAAACAAAGTGAGTTTTAGACCTAGACAGTATTCATACATGTGGTCCTGTGTTCTTACATACAAAGAAGAAAAAATTATGAAAAACATTAAAAAACTCAACTAATAAAATTGTGTGAAGTAAAGCTAATATGACTTAAAAATGTGTGTGTATATATATATATATATATATATATATATATATATATATATAGGTGGTATGTTCCTCTGCCAAAGAAGTCACAAAAATGTCCCATATGAAAACAGACCAAATCACAGTACAATCACAGACATGATGTTACACAAGAAACTGAGAATTAACAGACTTTTTATATATAAAAGACTTGGACGTTCAAAAGGATCTTAAAATCTTTAAAAATAATAAAATGCAATATAAGTAGAGAAGTTATTTACAACGGGCCAAGAAATAAACAGTCTGGAAACTTGTGGGATGTGACTGAGGGATCAGTAATTCTTGCTCTTATCTGTTTGCTATCAGGTGGTGATTTGTGATCCTCACAGTTCATACATAGTGTGACATGAAACTGGTATAATAATAATAATAAATAATAATAATCTTTATTTATATAGCGCCAACAAATTTTGCAGCACTTTACAATTTAGAGGGTATAATTACAGACAAAAGACAGACATTACACAATAAAAGCTACTTACAGATGAGACACCAGGTTGTGAGGGCCCTGCTCGCAAGAGCTTACAATCTATTGGGATTTTATGGGTGAGACAAAGGGTGAGAAGTGCTTGGTTTACAATGGTCCGGCCTTGTTTCAGAAATATGGGGTGATTTACATAAAAATTGGGGGAACCTGCCACCCAAACAGTACATCAATATACAGGTAATTGCCTGTGGGTGGCAGAAGTGTGTGATAGAAGGTAGGGGTAAGCAATTAGGGATCTTGGTAGGCCAGACTGAGAAGATGGATTTTCAGGGCACTCTTACAATTTTGAAGGTTATGATTGTACCTGATGGTATGCGGTAGGATGTTCCAAAGAACTGGTGCAGCACATGTGAAATCTTGAAGACGGGCATGCGAGGTTCGGATGATTGTGGTCTGTTGTCTGATATCATGTATACTAAGTCCAAATCGCAGAGTTTGACATCTTTGCATTTGCTTATATTCCCATTCCTTTCTCACCACGTCTTAAAATGTCCCATTAAAACCACAACCCACAAATCTACAATAGAGTGGACTTGTCTGGAGAAATGTGCGACCACTGGAGAAGTGTCCTGCTGTTATTGTGAGAGTTCATGCGCTGACTGAGTCTCTGCCCTGTTTCCCCCACATACAGGCCTGTGGTGGGACATTGCACACACATTAGAATACCCCAAATTAAAAACCACGGGAAAATGCCCCCCTAATTCTGTGCACCTGCTTGACGGGGGGAAGGGGACCTTCAGCGGGGATTTTTCCTGCAGGTCTTCCCCCTTTTTAGGCGGGGGTGAGGTGCCTTTTTTTGGTTGGGGTTTTTTTTCGGGGGCACTTGGACAAAAATATGCGGGTTTGGGTGGTTGCCAAAAGGGAAAAGGGGGAAGGGGGGACTTGATGTCGTTGGGGGCTGTTCCCCCCTTTTGTAACGGTTTTGGGTTCCCAGGAAAACCTTTCATATATCTCCGCTGGGGGTTTTGTAGGTGACAAGGGGGGCACTCAGGCTTCATTCTTGGTCCCCTTTGACTGAGCAGATTTTTCCGAATGGCTGCGTTTAATTTTTTTGGGTTTTCATCACTTTTGGTTTGTACCCCAAGGGAGAAAAATTCATCCTCAAAACCCAGGAGATGCTTGTCTTTGTTCTTTGTCGGCGCAAATCGTTTTGTCCCGATACCGGCGTGATAATAATGTTGTGTGTGCTTAGGGGGAACTGTTTTTTCTGAGGTGGGGCGTTCTTTTGTGGGTTTGTGGTATTTTGATGTTAGAAGGTGGCCTTTTAAAAGATATTGTGGAAATCCAGAAAAGGGCTGTTGAAAAGGGTATTGACGGAAATTCTATAAAAAACGCAAAGTCGTGCTGAAACATTGTGTTTGTCAGGAGTTAAGTGTTGCACAGCCTCAGTAGAAGATGGTTTCCTGGGAGACTATAAATTAAGTAGTTGTTTAGTATTCGGGGAAATTTTTGTTGTATCATCAGGATGGGAGTAAGTTGTCCTTTAACCGGCAGGGTCCTTAAACTTTTTACCTCAAAGTAAAGTCCAAAAGGGAAATTAAAAAGGGCAGTATCCTGGAAGAAAGCAAAAGACCCCCGTCTCAGAGGAAACCGGATTCTGAGGAAACCCCAACCCAGCAGAACCTCATGGGAGTTTTGGGGTTTCTTGCTCTGGCCAAAACCCAACACTAATATAGAGAAAAGAATATATAAGATTCCAGATCACCTGGGGTAGAGGAAAAACTCCTTGCTGACATATCTGGATCATCGTGGGACTTTATTTAAAGAATAATTTGTTTTGGGGTGAAGGGTACGGGGATTTTTATATTGAATGCCTTTAAATTTTTGTACAAAAAACTTACTGGGGGTAAAGAATTGTGCCTTTACCCCCATTCATTTCCCGCCTTTTTTCTGCACCTAACACCACAGAAAACCCCAAAACATCAGGGTATTGAGGCTTTCAACCCCAAGTGTGTCCCAGGGAAAACAAGGTTTTAAAACCCGTTCCTAACCTGCAGACTCCCTTGCACTGTTGTTCCCGGGTAGCTAAAGGGTGGAAGAAGCCACCATAACCCAACTCTGCAACCTCTCCTTTGTTCCCTAAAGGGGTTTGTGGGTATAGCGCACCTATGCGGAATTCCTAAATGGACCTAAAATCTACTGTTAAAACTGTAGGGTATTTATTAATTTTTTTCTATTTTTTTATTTTCCTTTTCCCTTTCTTTTTTTCTTCCACATTTTTTTTTTTTCTCTTAAACTTTTTTTCTTCTTTCTTTTTTTTCCTCCTCCTTTATAAAATTTTTTTATCTATCTATCTCTCCATCCATCCAACTATCCCTCCCTCCTTTTGTTAATATTTTTTACTCTATCTTCTTTTTCTCTATTCACATCTACTACACTCTATTTTTCCCCTAAACTATCTATTTTTCTTCTTAAATTATTTTTCTTTTATTCTTCTCCTTTATATGTATGTAGTTTTTCAAATCAAACATCTCATAAATTTTTCAAAACTATTTTTATCTATTTTTATCTATTAAATTTTTATCTATTATCTATCTACTATTATCTATCATCTACCCTTTCTTTTTCTCGTCTGCCTATCTGTTTAATATGTTCCCCTTCTTAGCCTTATTTTCTCTCTCTATCTTATATCTATCATCTATTTCTATCTATTATCTCTCTTCTCCCCCCTACTATTATCTATCTACATCTTCTTCTATCTTTATCTATCTACTATTACTATTCATATTATCAGCTATCTACATGTTAACTTTTATTCACCACCCACCACCCATCCATCTTGTGATGGTGTACGTAATAATAATAATCTTTTATTTATATACCCAACCTCCCCCGGCCTTACAATGTAGAGGGTATTTTTAAAAAAAAAAAGACAGACTTTAACGTGAGATACTTACGATGGGAACAAGGTCGGGTCCTGCTCGCAAGAGCTTACAATCTATACGATAGTGAATCCGGGTTGCTGGGGTCGGTCAAATGAACAAGCGGCATAATCCAGTGAGTAAACACTGTGCTGTTCTTTTGAATACCCCTACTTTGCAAAATTCCCCTGTGGTTGGAGAACTTTCTCTATATGGGGGATTAGAAGAAAACCCTATTTTTGTGACATAAGTTTTTCCCCCCCCAAATGTAAGGGAGAGGGGAAACCCTGACTTTTAATTACAATCTTGCTTTTGCCGAGCGCAGGACATATTGAAAGATGTGAAAGAGCTGATGAAAAACACATTACAGGCTCTGTAGCCACTATTGTAATTGGCCGTAGTCATTGAACAAATGTATATTTTATTACTTATTACCTATTCATGCAACCGCTAATCGCAACAAACCGCCGCACTTGGCAGCCACATGACAGTAATTATTGGACGCGCAGCCAGCACTGTTTTCCTTCTTTTTACAACACAAGGTCTTATGTGGGTTCTTTTCTGAATTGCTTCCAGTGAAAATAATCACTTTGTGCTCATACAAGTAGCTGTTGTGAGTTAAAGACAAAATAGCCTGAACTGTGAGCTGATTTATGTAGCCTTCAGCTTGGCCTGAGAATTGAACCCCCCCTCCTCCTACTGCCATTATAGGCTATTATTTACTTATTACCGCACCACCCCCCCCATGGGAGTCTTACCCTCCTCACTTTTTTATGAGGAAAAGTCCCAGAGCATTGGGCAGGAGAGGGTGCTCTGTTTTTTTTTAAATTTTTAAACCATCTATCATCATCCATTAAACTATCTTCTATTATCTATTTTCATCTATCTATTATCTATTTTTTATCCATTATCTACTATTATCTATCTATCTTTATTATTTATTATCATTCTATTTATTATCTTCTCTCTATCTATATATCTATCTATCTGTTTTTCTGTTTTTTCTCATTTATCTATCTCATACTACTTAAAATCTATCTATCTACTATCTATTATCTATTATCTATTAATATCTATCTACATTTTCTACTATTACTATTATTATTATCTATCATCATTCTATTATCATCATTTTCATTATCTATCTTCTACTATCGTTACCAATCTATCTATCATCTTCAAACCCTACTAACATTCATATCATCTTCTATTTATTATTTTTATTATTATTATTATTATTTATTTTAAAAACGCCATTGATTCCGGGGGCTGTACATTGAGGGGGTTAATACTTACATAAGTCAAACGAGTACAGTATAAGGGGGAAAAACAGTTTGCACGACAGAGGGAGAGAACCCTACCCCAGGGTTATCATTATCACTATCTATTATCTATCTATCTATCTATCTATCTATTATCTTTAACATCTATCTATCTCATATCGTCTATTCATATATCATCTATCTATCTAACTAAAATTTTTACTATCTATTCTTCTATCTTATATTATCTATCACATTATCTATTATTATCATCTATCTATCATTGTTTTTTTTGTTTATCCAAATTTTCTACTATTCATATCTTTCATTATATCACTATCTCATATCTTTTATCCTATCTATCCCTTTTTTATCACTATCTATTATCTATTATTTTTATCATCTTTATTACTTCTATCTACATCTATTTTCTAACTATCTATCTTTTTTTTCCCTATCTATCTATTTTATCTATCTATCTCATATCTATCTCATATCTATCTATCTATCTATCTATCTATCTATCTATCTATCTATCGATCTATCCCATATCTATCTATCTATCTATCTATCTATCTCTCTATCCCATATCTATCTATCTATCTATATATCCATTCTCTATCCCATATCTATCTATCTATCTATCTATCTGTTTATCTCATATCTATCTATCTCATATTTATCTATCTATCTATCTATCTATATATCTATCTATCTCTCTATCCCATATCTATCTATCCCATATATATCTCCTATCTATCTATCTATCTATCTATCTATCTATCTATCTCTCTATCCCATATCTATCTATCTATCTATCTATCTATCTATCTATCTCTCTATCTATCTATCTCATATCTACTATTATCTATCCCATATCTATCTATCTATCTATCTATCTATTTTATTATTATTATTATTATTATTGTTTATTTTAAAGCGCCATTGATTCCAGGGCGCTGTACATTCAAGGGGGGTTACATACATTACATAAGTTTAAACGAGTACAGTGAAAAAGGGATAATGACAATTGGACGACAGAGGAAAAGAGGACCCCACCCGCGGGGCTTATCTATCTATCTATCTATCTATCTATCTATCTATCTATCTAATATCTATCTATCTATCTATAATCTATCTATCTATCTCATATCTATCTATCCATCCAACCAACCATCCCTCCCTCTCTATCTGTCTATATATATAGTTATCTACTCTATCTTCTTTCTCTCTATCTCACATCTATCACTTCTATTTTTCTCTAATCTGTCTCTTTATCCTTTCTCTCTATCTCTTCTATCTATCTATCTATCTATCTATCTATCTATCTCATATCTATCTATCTATCTATCTATCTATCTATCTATCTCATATCTATCTATCTATCTCATATCTATCTATCTATCTATCTCATATCTATCTATCTATCTATCTATCTATCTATCTATCTATCTATCTCATATCTATCTATCTATCTCATATCTATCTATCTATCTATCTCATATCTATCTATCTCATAAATATCTATCCATATCATGTTTATCTAAATATTTATCTACCTGTTACGAGCAGTCCCGCAGCCCATGGGTCAGACTGAGAGCGCTCTCGTGCCCCTGCTGTGGCCCCTGGCTCGGGGTGAGTGGCGCCAGTTCTCTCAAATTTAAAGGGCCTGCGTGCGGGAAATTGGTTGATTGCCGGGCACTGACCCTATATATTGGTAACGCCTCCAGCACGACCCCGCTGGATCTTTAGTGCCTGTTGCCTACTGAGAAAGCGTTCATTCTATTCCTGTCCTGATTACCGTGTACCGAACCTTCTCGCCTACATCTCACGACCACGAACCTTTGCCGCCTGTTCTGACCTTACCGCCTGTCCCTGACTACGAGACTGCTTTATGATTTGGAACAACGCTATACCTCGGCTGCCACCGCAAGCAAGTCACGCCAGTGGAAGTGACCTGGTAGCCTCACGCCGCAGCAAGTCCATCCCGCTTTGCGGCGGGCTCTGGTGAATACCGGGACCTACTTAGACTGCGCTCCCTGGCGAGGCTTACACCACCGCTTGCGGCGGTGCAGTGGATCCACTACCACACCCGTTACAGTAAGATCCAGCCATGGATCCTGCCGAGGTACCCCTGCCCGGCGATGCGGATCTCGCAGCTATCGTTGCCCAGCAGTCGCAGCAGATTGCGCAACAAGCTCAGCAACTGAATCAGCTGACCTCCATGTTGCAGCAGTTCTTGGCTCAACCGCAGCAGCCATCGCCATCTGTGTCTACGCCATCTGTTCCGCCCGCAACTGGGGGCTCCAAGCTCCGACTACCGTTGCCGTCCAAGTTCAAGGGGGATCCTAAGCTGTGTCGGGGTTTCATTACACAGTTCTCCATGCATGTGGAGCTAATGGCCAACCAATTTCCGACAGAGCGTCCCAAGGTGGCATTTGTGGTCAGTCTGCTTTCTGGGAAGGCAGCATGGGCTACGCCACTTTGGAATAAGAACGACCCGGTGACAGCTAATCTGCAGGCATTCTTGGAGGAATTTCGCAGCGTGTTTGAGGAACCCGCACGTGCGTCTTCAGCGGAAACCGCGCTCCTGAATCTCCGCAAGGCGAGTCCTCAGTTGGTGACTACGCGGTCAAGTTTCTTACCCTGGCTTCGGAGCTGTCTTGGAACGACGCCGCCCTTCGCACCACATTTAAGAAGGGTCTTTCCAGCAGGGTTAAGGATGTATTGGCTGCAATAGATCTTCCTTCCTCCCTGAGTGATCTGATTCATTGGGCCACCTGTATTGATATACGCTTCACCGAGAGACAAGAGGAGATCCGTCAAGAGCATGAGTTGATTCGGCCCCGCCATGTTCCTCGTCTGGCTCCTGTCTTCCAGAGGCCTCCCCTGCCGCTTCCTCAGCCATCCTCCGAGGAGCCCATGCAGGCAGACAGAGCCCATTTGACGGAGCACGAACGGTCTCGTTGTCGAGCTGAAAATCTATATCTCTTCTGTGCCAGCCCGTATCATTACCGTCGGGACTGTGCTCTACGACCCCAGCATCCAGGAAACGCTTGAACCTAGGGAACGTGGGAGAGGCGTCCCTGGGTGAAAATTCCTCCTCTCCACGATTAACGATGCCTGTACAGTTCTCCACCAGTTCGGGATTTGTGCTTCAGGTTCCTGCCTTCCTGGATTCGGGATCAGCTGGGAACTTCATTCACTCCTCCCTGGTATCTCAGTACCGCCTCCCGATGATTCGCCTAGAGAGGCCGCTGGTGATCTCCTCGGTCAGCGGGGAGCTCTTAAGCAATTCCATCCAGTACAAGACCGAATCGGTATCCCTTTATGTCGGGGCCCTGCATAAGGAGGAGATCTCATTCTATGTGCTGTCTCGTTCTTCCTCAGCAATTCTTTTGGGGATTCCGTGGCTGCAACGTCATGCTCCTATGCTGGACTGGAAGACAGGCGAAGTCCTTCACTGTTTGGGGGCACCACGCCCGGTGCGCCCCACTGCTTCGCCGACTCCTTTGGAGCCATTGCCAGGTCTACCCTCAAAATACCAGGACTTTGCGGAGGTGTTTTCCGAGAAGCAGGCTGAGGCTCCGCCTCATCGCCCTTATGATTGTACCATTGATCTCCTGCCTGGGACTAGTCCTCCCCGGGGCAGGGTCTACCGTCTGTCTCTGCCCGAGACCCAAGCCATGTCGGCCTACATCCGAGTGAACTTACAGAAGGGCTTCATCCGCAAGTCCTCCTCATCGGCCGGAGCTGGATTTTTCTTTGTGCAGAAAAAGGAAGGTTCTTTGCGTCCTTGCATCGACTACTGGGGACTCAATAAAATTACAGTAAAGAACCTTGACCTGGAGAATATTCTGGACCGTAACCTGGTGCTTAATTTCTCTGTTCTAGTAGGAGGGGGAGGCCGAAGGGGGGGGGTACTGTTACGAGCGATCCCGCAGCCCATAGGTCAGGCTGCGGGCGCTCTTGTGTCCCTGCCGTGGCCCCTGGCTCGGGTACGCGCCTATACTCTTACCCAGCCGTGTTCCTGCTTCCCCGCAGTCTCCTGCCGGCTGGTGCGCGTGTCCCCGCTCCTTAGGGCGCGTGCGCCAGTTCTCTCAAATTTAAAGGGCAAGCGCGCCAGTAATTGTGTGATTGCCGGGCGCTGACCCTATATATTGGTAACGCCTCCAGCACGTCCCCGCTGGATCTTTAGTGCCTGTTGCCTACTGAGAAAACGTTCATTCTAGTCCTGTCCTGATCACCGTGTACCGAACCTTCTCGCCTACGACCCACGACCACGAACCTTTGCTGCCTGTCCTGACCTTACCGCTTGTCCCCGACTACGAGCCTGCCTTACGATTTGGTACCCCGGCCGTCACCGCAGGCAAGTCACGTCAGGGGTAACGACCTGGTAGACTCCCACCGCAGCAAGTCCATCCCGCTTTGCGGCGGGCTCTGGTGAAAACCAGGCATACTTAGACTCCGCTCCCTGGCGTGGCTTACACCATCGCTTGCGGTAGTCCAAGGGATCAACTACCGTACTCATGACACTACCCTTTCTTCTCTATCTGATATCTAACTCTGTATATCTCTCTACTCCATCTTCTTTCTCTATCTATCCATCCATTTATCTAATAACTTCCTAACATATATTTATCCATGTGACTATCTCTCTAAAATCTATTCTATATCATTATATATTTATCTATCTATTTTATCTATTATATCTGTATTTTCTCCCACTCTAATCTATCTATCTATCTATCTATCTATCATACATGTCTGTGTGTATATCTATCTCCTCTATCTGCTCTCTCTCGTATCTATCTGATGTTAAAAAAGCATGAAAAATTGCTTCACTCCCAGCATCACTTCCAGCAGAAAATTGTGAAAAAACGATTCTATGATTCTAACATTTGAGAAGTGCAATGTTTCAGTTCTAAACTGGAGCCTTTATCCATTCTGCAGCTAAAACATTGCACTTTTGTTGAAATTAAAGAATCAATTTTCACAATATTCTCCTGTGAGTGCTGCAATATTTCCCCTTTTTTATTGTTTATTAAACTGTGACCGAGACCCTGTATTACTGGCACCTCCTTCTTTCTATTGTGGAACGCTACTCTTCTCTGTGGATACATCTATCTGTTTTGGTTGGCTCATATCTATCATGCACAAGGGCTGCTCATGCTCCTTGAATCCCTGAGGCCACCCAAGTGTCTCACTACTCTCCATCTCTCTTGTGTTCTCTCTTTCGGATAGTTCTGGGGTGTTGTCCCTCTGTTCCTACTGTGCTACCTCTCTCTTCTGTCTGCCTGTCTCTGTAACTTCTCTCTCTTTTCTCCTCAGCGAGTACTCTAATCCAGATGGATATGGACAGCCTGATCTTGGTCCACAGCCAACTTGTGGAAAAGTGACCCTTTAGCCGCACTAACCCTGACTTCAACAGTTACAACAGGCAACACAATACAATTGATGGCAGACCCTCCATTTAACTGTGTACCTGTAGCCCCTCTCTTCTTCTCATGCTGACTGGCTACAGGCCCAGCCGTGTTTTCCTCTCTTAAAGTGCCCCTTGAACTAAATAATGTGTTCAGTTGATTAACCCCTCATAAACCTATACACATTATATACACAATTCACACCCGTATATACACAAGAACAATCTGTTTGTAAGGGCTGGTCCTACCCCTACACCTATATAACTCTCAAGCCAGACGTTCCCCTATCCTATGTTGGAGCATTTTATGTATGTAAATACTAATCTAAGTTTAGACCTTACAGCAACTTTTTATGACATAATAATTAGTCCCTTAAGAATGGGGGCTACTTTCGTCCTTGGGAGCAGCAATGAATTTTATAGTTTTTGCATAACTTTTTCAACTATCTTAGTTATTGCAATATATTATGCCTGTCACTAATAAAAAAAAATTGGTGAACTCCAGCGTTTGACTCCACACTGGGAAATAACACTTGACTTTTATTACGGTCACATTAAAAACGGCACAGAAGCAAAATATCTAGGGCAACATGTGTGAAGGGGTCTGTGCCAGATATCTGGCATCTTTCAGCCCGATATCCAGTGCAGCCCCGTTCATACATTTTTATATCTCCCGCACGCCACTCTGGTGCACATTACATAGCAGGAAGCTAGTGGTCTACTTGAGCCAGAACTGTCGTCCTAGCACTAGAATGCGCCTGATTTATGACCCGCCGTAGAGCAGGTTCATAAATCAGGCGCGTTGTTCACCAATGTTAGGTGCATGAAATTTGGCGTGTTAACACCAAATTTCATACATGTTGCCCCTAGTGTCCACACTGACGTGTTTCAGACCAAGTCTGTCACATCAGAGGAGGTGCAGTGGGCCCTAACTGCCACCCAGCCCACTGTCCCTGCCTACTTGGCATGCTGCCCCAGGCTGGATGACAGCCCCTAACAAAAAGTCCAAAGTCCGGGTCAGTCACAGTACGGGAACGTATATGCCAAGAAACGTAAGCCAAAAGAGTAGTAAAAAACAAGCCGAGGTCCAAACACCGTCAGAAGCGCTGTACAAAGTCGGAGGCAAAGGCGAGGTCAGGAAGCGAGCCGAGGTCAGAAATCAGGAGAGCAAATACCAACAGGAAACACAGGAATAACAAGGGGAAACCTTTCTCAGGCAAAGACTGAGAGAAATGAGGGAGTTTAAATAAGGAACCCAGAGCCCGCCCCAGCAGACGATTGGTGCGGCCTCCGGGCCCTCCTATTGGCCAATGCGACACACCCTCTGACTTGATTCGGAGCTGAGCTGTCACTCTTAAGTTCATCAGCCTGGCTTTTCCCTGGGTGTGTCGACTGACTAGAGGGATTAACCCCTACCGTGCCTTGCTGCTTCACGCCGTGACAAAGTCCTTTTTCATGCCAGGCCTCCAGCTGAACTAGCCACCCATTGCTACCCCGTTGATTGCCCCACTTATGGGGTAATAGATCAATGCACTTCCCTCTGTCAAACCACTTACTACCGCAGGGACTATGTATATCTTTGAAGCCTGGGGGACTTTCGGACTAAAGGATAGCCCAAAGGTTACTAAACGTGGTTCCTGTAGCTTAGCTTCCTTGGATCCAGTTGCAAGACAAAAGTCCAGATTGTCAAGTTAAAGGGCAAGAAGAGTTGTTAGCAAGCAGTGCTATGTGTTCATTGCTTGAAGGAGCAACATATGAAATACAAAACTCTAAGGGCCAGATGTATGAAACTGTTTAGGTCTAAAATGCACTCTATGCATAGTAACCTATGGGCAAAAAAGTGAGTTTTAGACCTAAACAGGTCCATACATTTGGCCCTAAGTTTCAAAGGGGTTTATCAGGTTGGACACCCCAATAAGTATAACCTTGCATAATATAACCCAGTCCCCAGAAGACCTTCTTAAATCACATAAGGATCTTGTTTCTGGTCCCTGCTGAGGGGACAACAATCTATATCCGTAACAGTGCTATAAAGCGTTCTTTATATGTCACTTCCTTGTGGTAATTGGATTATAATGATAAGGAGCGGGTATATCGTCCCCCTCACTGAACCAGTATTCATCTGCACTTGTCGAAAAAACAGCAGTTACCCGTTTTCACGCCAAGTACGATAAACTGTGCAGAGAGATAACTTTACATAGAACTGAAATCCTTTGTCCTCTGTATAATCCATTCATGCAGAAGATTACGTTGTTTATACAGGTACATTTATCTTAACCCTTAATGGGGGTCACATATTTTTCTTTACAGATTATGTCAGACAAGCCGCAGTGTTACATTTATTTTATAGGAACCAGATATCCTGACTCTCCTCAATGGATATTGTGGAAAATAGAGAACAAACACATTTGGTCAGACATAGATATTGATAAAACCCTTATTTGATGTGGTCCCTTTATAGACATGGGACTGGCACTAAGAAACTATTAGTAGATACCATCAGTAAGTTCTACATAAGGTTTCTTGTGAGGCCAATACCATAATATATGGGAACTTCAATAGCTGAACTCTTCCATGTTCATAACCTGCCTTAAATGGGTTTTCTGGCTACAAAGATTGGCTTTCAATATAAAGGGACAGTTAAATGAAGACTTTTTTCTAAATATATTGGTCAATAGACTTTACTCAAGAGATAAGAGCAATTTATGTTCTCTTGAGTGCACACAGGTTTCTATGGTCACCTGCATACTAGACCATACTCTAATATCTGATTTGAGCAGAGAGCAGGGAGTGATGTCACACCACGGATGGACTGAGCACTGGAGAAAAAATAATTATCTCTAACAAGATTAGCTGTTGTTTTACTGCTAAGCCGTTGCTTTCACTCCTCATGGTCTTTGTAGCTTTGTTTACTTACAGATGAGATTTTCTGCACTGCTCTTTGCAATGACTCAGCTACTTGGAGGCTATATATGATTATCCCTGCTATAGAACCACCCACAGCCCGAGAAGAGTATAGTATAACTAAAGCTGGCTTTCACTATGAAACTGCATAGTGAGAAAGCCCCTTTAATCCCCTGTACCCGTTACTCAATGCTCATACTTTACAAAGGTTATATCTTAAAGGGAATGTGTCATCAGAAAATGACCTATCGTTTAATTCTTTAATTCTATTATTTTTCTCTTAAACATGTTTTTAAAGGATTTTTTTAAATTTTCCATATCACTATCAATATTAAAAAAAAATACTGAAATCCTGCAGTTCTCACTTTTTGGCTGCTAGGCTTAACAATAGTCTGGCATTTCGAATTCTGTAGAAAAAACTTTTCAGCAGTCTCCTCATTATCAACACAGACAGGATTGCACTGAGAGGTGACACCATTGTGTATAGATAACATAGGATCCACCAGTCACAATAGGAGATGTCACAGCTCCCCCCTCTCCTCCTCCTGCACACTGATATCTTCCCAGGTCACAGAGCCTAGAAAACTCTCCTAGGGAAGTCAATGGGTCTGCTCCTGTTCACAGTCTCCTATGTCCATGAAGCTGCTTTGAACCATCTCTCTAAATGCTGCTAAAAGCAGTTCAAGCAAGGTGGCCTCCAAAATTATATAAAATAAAAAAATCTACAATCAGAAAATAAAAGAACATCTATTAATCTATTAATATTTGGTTTTAATTAGTAAGAAAAACAAAAAAAAACAAATTGGCGATAGAAGCCTTTTAAAAAAGGTAAAACTTTCTTGAAGTTTGATTGTAGTTAGAATATGTCCATCATAAAATGGATGAATAACTTAGATTTTTGTTATGGTCAGGGAGACTATTTAGGCGGCCATGATCCCTGAATCGTCAACATTTATTTTGATTGCTTCAGGCAATTATCTTTGATATTCTTTTGCAGAATCCAAGAATTGAAAGATAAATCGCTGAAATTTTGCCATGTTGGATGATCAATTGGGCTTCTATCAGTTTGCCTTTTATGGTATTTTTAAAGGGTTTTTCCAAGACTTTTAGAGACCTCCCTACCACATCAAACTTGGTTAAAGTAGAAAATTAACTCATACTTATCTCTCCCATCATCACCGCTCCAGTGTTTCCGTTGTCATCCCCCAGGTTCCTCACTGATGATGTCACGTTCATGGATCACATGATGCTGCAGCCAATCACTGACCTCTGTGGTCACATGATGTACATGCAGGCACATGACTACTGAGACCAGGAATTGGTTACACAATCATGTGATCCATGAACGTGACATCATCAGTGAGGGACCAGAGGTGAACATTTAACCTCTGAAATCGTGGTAATGGGAGAGTTAAGTATGGGTTAATTTTCTATTTTTGCACAATGGGAAGTGATAGGGAGGCTTTTAAAAGTATTCGAAATCCCCTTCAAAGGGACACTACCACCAACATTCTTATTTTCCCATATTGAGAAGAAATATATATGTTATATGGATTTTTTTTAAACTAGGGGGCTAAATTTCTTAATATTTTTTTTTTAGTTCCACTATGTCCACTACTCTCCCTAACTTCCCCTTTGTGAGCGCTGAGAGCACAGCAGTGAGAGGATTGCTAGATGGTCCTTCTCTCTGGTTGACTCTGGTCTGGTAAGTGTGGTTATCATCAGCAATAACCTGATAACTGTTTTTGGCTTTCACCTTCACTTGGGTCTAGGTCAAGTTTGGATCAACAACTCTGATTTCTTTATGCAAGATCTTCCACCAAGAGCACCTTTGCCTGTTTCTTCTACATTATCCTTGCAGTCAAGGGCCCGTCTACAAATTTTGTGCAATTTGGATGTTCAAGATGTTCTGTACTAAAATTATTCAAGCATGAAAAAATAGATCTTTCACCATAAATCTCCCTCTTTGTGTATCCAAAAAGTTGGCTTGGTAGTAGGGCAATGGGCAATGTTCTGGTATAACAGACAGCGACATGATCAAAGGGGTCTTTACCCTTTGGACATGTCACATTGCCAGTCAAGTGATCAAGTGGGGAACCCCTATATACTCAAGCCTAGGGACCTACAAGGGAACGCGAGGCAGCCTTTAAACACAGTCTGTTGTTAGGACACACAAAGCGTTGTAATAGCAGTAGTTAATGGTCATAGGTATAGCCATAGCAGACATAGCGACTGCTATGGGGCCAATAGGTTGGGAGGCCTACTTAGGTACAAAAATGTTGTTCCTTTTTGTAGGGAACAAGTAGTTGCTGGCTCTCTGATATTTGGCGGCATTATTTATACCTTTAATCATTGCTACTTTTAGTTTATTGCCATTGGGTTTTGGACCCCATCTGTTTTTTCTATAGGGCCCTATGAATTCTAGTTGTGCCCCTGCAACAGCCTATGTCATGGTGACACAGAGCATATTGTATAGGACACTAATGCAAAACTACAGAAGTCAATTAGTAATGGGATTCCAAACATGTAACGAAGGAAAGCTAGAAATTCAAAAAAGAAAAAAAATTACAACATAAGCAATAATTTAGAGGGAACTTGTAAGTTTGTTCATGCTGCTCAAGTGAGCAGTGTGAAATAGTTGCAGGTTTCCTGGTATTAGTAATGTGTGTCTCACCCTGAAATTTGATGGCATCTCAGAGTAAAACACCCCATGAATCTGAGCTAAGTATAGGGAGAAGTCATGGTGGTCGGAGGAGATGAGTCTAATGTACAACTTCTCCCCAAACAGCTGAGCATAACTGTTGGGCTCGGCCTCTCCATATAGGCAAACGGGAAAAGCCTTCTCTCTGAACCCAGCTCAAATTCATGGAGTGTTTACTCTAAAATGTCATAGAGTTTCAGGGTAAAACATCTGGGGCCAACCAGTGGAGTTGATTCTTGGGGCTCACCAAGTTTAAAAAGGGGGGGTTATTTTTGAATTACTTTGGGCCACCCAGGTGAAAGTTGATTCTTGGTGCTCACCAATGGAGATGATTCCTGGGGCCCACTAATGGAGCTGACACTTGGGGCCCACCAGTGGAGTTGATACTTGGGGCCCACCAGTGGAGTGGATATTTAGGCCCACCAGTGGAGTTGATTCTTGGAGCCACCAGTGGAGTTGATTCTTGGAGCCAACCAGTGGAGTTGATTCTTGGGGCCCATCAGTGGAGTTGATTCTTGGGGCCCAACAGTGGAGTTGATTCTTGGGGCCCCCAGTGGAGTTGATTCTTGGGGCCCACCAGTGGAGTTGATTCTTGGGGCCCACTAGTGAAGTTGATTCTTGGGATCCATCAGTTACGTGGATCCTTGGGGCCCACTAGTGGTTGATTCTTGGGGTCCATCAGTGGAGTTGATTCTTGGGGCCACCAGTGGAGTTGATTCTTGGGGCCCACCCTACATTTATTAGACAAGACTGCACATACTGTACATGACTCTTTCACTTTGTCTCCATTGAAAAGCAGTTCCAGGCCTGCCATACTTAGGGACCCCCCATGCATTGGGGACCACCAGGGGTTTACTGTGCTTCATTTTGGGCCATTCCAAACCTAAAAACACACCTTACTGACACCAACAAATCTGAAGCCATTATGCTGCCTATTGTTTGGATTGCATGAACGAGCCAAAAGGTTCCTTTTAAATCAGTTTTATGCACCAATGATTTACAGAAACAAATCATTCACCCATTTGGTGTCTACTTGTGATTGAAATAACCAGAATATTTTTTGTAAAAGTTTTTGAGAAGGAATTGAGAACTGCATAAAAAACAAACCAAGAATAAAATATAATTTTCTAACTTCATCCAACAACAGAAAAAGAAGCAAACACGACACTGATACATATGTGCCCTGAAACGGTGGCTAAAAATCCTACAATTCCTCTCTCATAAAGTATGGCTTCAGACACCCCTGCCAATTATCAGATTAAGAGGTAAGCCTGCCGAAAATTGGAGAATTAAAAAGAGAAACATGAACTGTTGTGTCACTAATGGGTTAAGTAGCTCTATGTGCCCTAATAAGTCTCCACATAAAGCTCCCGTATACCAATTACATTTTTCTTTAATTTGTCATCCCCCAGTAATCTTTAAAACCATTACTAATTCATTGACATACAAGGTTTTTTTTCTCGGTTCACATGAATCACTTCACATCTCCTTATATACTCTTGTGGCTTTACCCAATATAATGCACATTTATTTTGGAATACTTCCAGGCTTAGAAAGCACCCATGTATTCTCCATTAAGGGGCCTCTCTTGTTCCCTGGTGAATTTAAGTGGATTTCTTTTTTTTTTTCACCTGACATAAATAGCCATAAATATTAACTCTTATTCTTCCTTTGGGTCCACAGCATATTCTAAGCAAGTAGACTACTGGCTAAACAATATTTCATGGGTTCAGTGTCGGACTGGGGTGCCTGGTGGAAAGGCCTGAGCTGGTAATCTGTCCAACTGGGCAACTTACCAGTGGTCACCAACGTCTAAGGTCCAGGAGTTCCAGCCCATTTTTTCAACTGGATGCACTTACACTGGTCCCTGATCATAAAGTGAGTGCAATCCGTTCCCTCTGCACCACTTTCACTTTCTTGCTTGCGTTTATAGTTATGTTTATTTTAGAAAGTGGTGAGGTGCGTGACCAAGGGCAAATTTGGAGGTTGGGGTTTTGTGCCATAACTCTTTTTGGGTCCCAGTCCAGCACTGCCTGGGTCTACCAGTAGAGTTGATCCTCAGGGACCCATTGGTGAAGCACATTTTTGGGGCCCACCAGTGGAGTTAAATATTGGGGTCCTCCCTACAACGACTGGACATAGCTGCATATGACTCCATGTCTCTTGCTTTCTGCCTCTTCTTTTCCCTGCTTTTCTACTTGAGGAGTAGCCCATGGGCCCACCATGCCCAGGGGCCCAACCAGGTGATTCCCCTACTTCTCGGTGGGCAATTAGGAGCCTGCATGGTTTTAAATCATAGGACATAGTAAGATGAAAAAGATATGTTATCACCCTGTTATCAGTTGGGGCTTTACTGCTGGGTACCCAGATTCTTAAAATTAGTACTTTTTCCTGCATGGTTCCTGTAAATCTGCCGTACAAGGAATTACAATATCAGAATAAGATTTGTAGGGCCCCTTTTCCTACCACTGGGACCCAGACTTTGCTTGTGATCCACTACTGGAGCCAGATGCACATAAAGTTGCAGAAAGACCTTCCCCACCAAACTCTATAGAAATTATAGAGACAGACGAACTGAGGACTCCAGTAGCATTCAAAAGATAACCTAATGTATGGTCTCCTATAGAAATTTATTCAAGATCACAGAATGGGCATCGGGGTGTTGCTGATCCCCTGGTGCCACAAGGTAGTGATGTCCCAAGGAAAAGGGCCCCATGTGTCCTCCCTGCAATCTGACCAGAAGTCAGTACAGCACGTGAATGAGACCCACATTGTGTTAAACAACTGCCCTTTCATTGTTGGGATTGGCAGAGGCCCAAACACTGGATTTCCTCTGATCAGAAAGTAATGGTATAATGAAAGGGGTATCCCCATCTAATTGATTGGCTTTAAACATATAGGCAAAGGTAAATAAAGACTATTACCAAATACATTGCTGTTCTGATTTTGCTTATCTTCAGATTTAGGGGCAGATCCTATCTCCTCTTTTTGTACGCAAATTTCCCTAGTTGCTAGAAACCTATATCTGCTCTAACAGGCTGCAGCCTTGGGCAGGATGATGACTCGACCCCTGTTGTGTTCCTTATCTTGAAATACAGGAGCTTGTTTACATTACTTACTGACAAGCGTAAGCCCTCTGTTGCCTTGTGTACTACAATTTACAAATCTCCTGCACTCATGTAACATGATCAGCTAAGAATAGCAGAGGTGATATGCGAGTCACTGCTATAGACCCACCAACAGCCTGATCCGGAAGTGTAAGTCTGGAGCTCTCTGTGGCTCTGTGAAAAGGCATGGTTAGACAACCCCTTTAAGCTACATGCCTTTACTTCTTCTAATGGGAGTAACACTTTGGGGAATATTTTTCCTGAGTTCCTAATTATCTTGCAACATACCACTCAGTGTCGGCCTGAAATATCGCCTAATTGCTCATTCCACAGTGGTTACTATTTTACTGACATTTTACTACAATACTCAGCATCTCTTGGAGTGCTGACTACTTCCTGTACCTACAAAATTTTTCCCAGTATTTTTATGGGAAATTTAAAAATGGAAACCCCTTCCCATTGGGGCCCATCTGTCAAGACATGTAAATTGCTACCTGTACCCTACTTATAAATATCTGATGGACACAGGTCCAAGAAGTGGGATAGTGGGATCTACACCCAGGCCTGCCATACAGGGGTAAGGGGGTATTTCCCGGGATGGGCCCGGGGAGATAAGGGGGCCCGCCCTTTAAGGGGGCCCCTTTTCTCACAATTAAAAACCCGTAGAGCGGGGGGGCCGGGCCCAGCACCGCCCCTCTACACGGGGCCCCTTTTGGGGGTGGTGAGGGGTCGGGGGCTGGGACACGGGGGCCAAAGGGGGGACCCTGGGTCCCCTCCAGGGGCCCCAACCCCCCCGCTTTGGCCCTTCGCTAAATATTGCAGTGTAAAGGCCGGCCGGGGGGGCGGGGGGGTTTGGGAGGGGCCCGCGCTCCCGGCACAGCTGGCTCCAGGGAACTTTTTTTCATCCGCCGCGCTGTAGCCGGGCTCCCGGGGCCGGGCCCCCCCTTCCCCCGGGGGGCGGGATGCGGAATAATTTTTGAATTTCCCTGAGGGCCCCCCCCCTAGGGGGGGGAGCCCCGGATTCAAAAAGGGTTTCCCCTCCCCCCGCTGGGCACATAGGCCCACGGAGACAGGACAGAGGAGGAGGCCCGGCCTTTTGGCTCCGCGCGCCCAGGATTTTAAGTACAAGAAACCCCGGGGCGCAGCTTCCCGGGAAACCAAACGGGAGCCGGGACCTCCTCTCCTGCGCCCGCAATTTAAATTTTGGGGGCCCGGAAGGGCCCCCCCCCCACCCCCCCACCCCACCCCCCTAACGGGGGGGCCCCCCCTTTTCCCAACTTTTCCCACCACTAGCCCAGGGATTACTTGGGGGGGGCCCTTCCCCCCGGGGTGGGATTTTGGCATTTCCCCCCCCCCCTGGCTGTAATTTTTTTGATGCCCCCCCCCCCCTGGGTGCATGTGGGGTGGGGGGCCCCCCTTTTCCCCCCCCCCCGGGGTAGGGGTGGTTGGGGGGGCCCCCCCTTCCCCGGCTTTGCCCCCCAACGTCCTTGGGGGGAGGGCCCCCTTTAAGCCCCCACAAAAGGGCCCCGGGGGAAGGGGCCCTCTCAAGCCCCCCCCGGCCCAGGGGGGGGAAGGGGGCCCCCTTCCCAAACCCCCCCAACGGCCCGGGGGGAAAGGGGGGCCCCCTCCCGCCCCCACAGGCCCAGGGGGGGGAAGGGGGGCCCCTCAAGCCCCCACACGGGCCCCGGGGGGGGGAAGGGGGCCCCCCTCAAGCCCCCCAAAGGCCCGGGGGGGGGGGGGGGCCCCCCTCAAGCCCCCACACGGCCCGGGGGAAAGAAAGGGGGGGCCCCTTTTCCCCCCACACGGCCCCCCCGGGGGGGAAAAGGGGCCCCCCTTTTAACCCCCAAGGCCCCGGGGGGGGGGAGGGGGCCCCCTCACCCCCCAAGGCCTGTGTTGGGGGGGGAAAACCCCCCTTTTACCCCCCGGGCCAAAGTGGGGGCTTGAGAGGCCCCTTCCCCCCTTGGGGCCTTGGGGGGGCTTGAGGAAGGCCCCCCCCTTTCCCCCCCTTTTTTAAATTTGCAGGTTTTCCCCCCCTTTTCCCCCAGGCCCCCTTTTATGGCCCCCTTTAACAGCCCGGGGGAGGGGGGACCCCTTTTTCCCCCCCAAACAAACCCCCCCCAACCCAGCCCCCCCGGGCTCCCAAAAATGGGATTTGTTTAAAATCAAATTCCCTTGCCCACGGATGAATCAAAGGGCCTTTTTGTAGTTCCCCAAACAGGGCCGTTTAAAGTGGAGTACTAAATGAATTTTAAAAAAAAAAGGGGAAAATTTAAAAAAAAATTTTCCTTTAAAGGGTTTTTCCCGGATTTCCAATTTCCTGTGGGAAAAAACCTTTTTTAAAATTTTTTTTTCCAAAAGAAAGGGCCCGAGAGGTTTTTTTTTTTTTTTTTAATGGGTTTTTAAAATAAACAAGAAGGAAAAGGCGGGAATTAAAAATCGGCCCTGGGGTTTAAACCCCTCAATTAAACTTTTTCCTCCAAAGATTGATTCCGCGCGTTTTCAAAAAACCCGGGGTGGGGCTCCTCGCCATGGGTGTTTCCCTTTGGAGGAAAAAGCTGTAAAAATTTGGTCCTAAAAAAAAAAAAAAAGGGCAGAAGAAAAAAGGGGGTCCCCCAAATTTTTTAAAAGGAAGAATGTGAAAAATTGTTTATTATTTCCCTTTACAAAAAATTAAAAAAAAATTTTATTTTGGGGCCCCCCCCCTTAAAAAAACTGACTATTTAAAAATTCACTTTCCTATAGGAAGAGGTTTTTTCAAAGTTTTGTGGACCTTTTTTTTGGGAAAATCAATTTTTTGCCCCCGGGGGAAAAAAAAAAGGACTGTGACATCTCCTATTGTGACTGGTGGATCCTGTGTTATCTATACACACTGGCGTCTCCTTTCAGTTTGACCCTCTTTGTGCTGATAATGAGCAGACAACTGAGAATCTTTCTGTACAGAACAGGAAGTGTCCGACTATTATTAGGCTTAGTGGCCAAAGTGAAAACTGCAGGACTTAAGAATTATTCAAAAATATTGAAAGTGATGGGGAAAATAAAAAAAAATATAACCAAAAATTCTTAAAAAATGTGTTGAACATAAAAATGTGAGTTAAACAATATTTAACTTTACTGAACAGACTGAGACGGTCACATCACATACAAACTCCAAAAACAGGGCTTGCCTGTGTTTATTTGGAGTCTAGGAGGAAAAACAGCTTTTTAAAGATTAGGAAACTCAAAAATAAATCCTTCTCGTCTGAGCTCTAACTATACAAACAATGGTCCGAACTATTCCAGGGCCATGCAAAATAGCACTGGAGACACAACAACGTCATTCTACCCAGTCTATTACTCACTGCTTCATTGTAGACACAGCCGTGGGGATCTGCTCCAGACCCCAACTCTCTGTGTTAGTCCCTTTTACACCTGCTAATTGATGGCAGGTGTCTAAAACTTGAGTTTACGGGGATTGATAAATCCACCCTTTTCTTCCCAAATTCAACCCTGGGCCCATTTATAATATAACTGTGGGCCAAAACAATCACCAGAATCTAAAGTACTTATGATAGTATTTTAGATGGGAAAAATCTGTCCTCAATAACTTTCATGGCACAGTCTTACTATAAACATATAGACACATGGACAAAACTGTGGGCACCCTTCTGTTAAAGAAAGTTAATAAAACAATGGCAACTAAAATAACCCCAAACTAACAAAAGTAATAATAAATTTAAATTTACTGAAAAATGACTAAGGAAAATCAGACATTGCTTTTGAATTTTGGTTTAACAGAAAATTTGTGAAAAACACAACCATTTTAGGTAATACCTGCAAACAGCCACTCTCTGTAACTTTCAATGAGACTTCTGCACTGTCCACGGGTTTTTTGCCCACCCTTGTACAGCTCCGCGTCCCAAATGGAGAGGCCTTCTCCAACTGCGGTTTTCAGCTCCTTTGGGATGCTCAATAGATTTAGATCGGGGCCCTAAACCCCCTCCGAATAGTCGAATGCTTTGCTCTTAGCCATTCTTCAATGTTTTTAGCTGTGTATTTTGGGGGATTTCTATTGGAACAGGGACTAACTAGAATTTAAAGGGGCCCCAAAGCAAAAAAGAATGGGGCCCCCCCCATCTGTGCAAAAAACTAATGCAGCAGCTTAGATAGCAATAATTAAAGTTATAAATAGTACTGCCACATATCAGGGAATCCACATAGTACTGGAGAACAGGAAGCCACCAACTGCTTGTTCCCTGCAAAAAGAATCATTGTTATTGGACCCGAATGGATGCCATCAACCTCTGGGCCCCATAACAGCTGCTATGTCTTCTATGGTTATAGATATGCCTATGTGTTGGAGGACCCATGACTGAGATCAAGCTTTCTAACATTGGGCAGCACATTTCACTTCAGACTGCCTTGATAGTCTTGAGATTTCATTGTACTCTGCACAGATTTAAGAAACCCTGTAACAGATGCAGCAAGGTAGCCCCAAATGTAACCAAACCTATTTCACTTTCACAGTAGGTACAATGTTCTTTTCTTTACATTCTTCATTTTTGTGCCTGTGATCATAGAGCTGATGTGACTTTCCAATAAGCTCCAGTTTTGTTTCAACTGTCCAAAGGACATTCTCCCAGAAACTTTTCGGCTTGTCAATACGCATGTTAGCAAAGTGCAGTCTCACTGTTTTATGATTTGCTTTCAACACTGTTTCTCCTCTTTTGTCCTTCATTAAGTCCACATTGGCAAAGACAGCAATGAATGATGCAATCTGGCACTGATGTACATGTGCAGTTTTTGGAAAGTCTTCTGGGCTCTTTAGTTAATATCCGTGTTAGTCATCTCTTCAATTTGTCATATATTTTCCTCTTGCAGCCAGGTTTAGAGATTTTGGCTATAGTCCCATAGACCCTAAGTCCGAAATGCATGTATTTTGGTGCCCAGGCGACAATTTTTTGCTGCTCATTAGTACAGGGCTACCAATAGGAATTTTGGGGCCCCATACAGCCAAAGTGCCTGGGCCCCCTTCCCTTGGCCCGCCCAAAACACGCCCCTTCCCAGGCACCACCCCAAACATGCCCCTCCCCATGCAACGCCCATTCACTGCATGTATCCCCGCCCCATTTCACTCTAAATAGCAATTCCCTAGTTTGGAAAATATACTAGTTTTGTGCCAAAAGAGTTTTGGAAAGCCTGCCACCTCCAAGGAAGGACTCTTTTGGCAGGGCCCACTCATCCCTACCTCTAACTTCTAAACATTTTTATAATTTTAGCTAATTAAAAGACCAGAATGCTACATATCCATAAATTAAAGGTAATAGTATTCTATAAACCTCACAACTACTATCCTCACCAGTTTGTGCATCAGAGGTATCTCCAATATTTAAAAAATAAGAAAAAAGGAAAGGAAAGCTAACTCACCCCTATAGCTGCTTTTGCTGCAACACTATTTGCTGATCCCCTCTATTGCACCCAGTAAAGACATAACCGACATAAGTTCACCTGACTGTGTCTAAGGTAAACATGATGCTGTAAACATGGATTTTGGTTGTTGAATCAATGGTTCATTTAATGTACTTGGAAATGTTTCTCTGTATTCTACAGGTTGATCCGCATTCATACCAATACCAACATGTAGGGTTTTCCTGTTATGTTTTCTGTACCAAAAAAAAATCCAACATTTTCTATTTTTGAAATTGGCGCCCATGGCGCCTTTTGTGCGGGCAATAACTTGTTTTGACTAACACCTACAGACCTGAGTGAAGCGGCATTTTTGGGCTGAATGCGCACTTTTTATTGCTACTTAGTTTGGAATACATGACAATTTTTTGATCAATTTGATTCAAGTAATTTTTAGACGAAGTGAAATTACCAAAAAAACTGCAATTTGGTATATGGAAATTTTTTTCGTTCTACAGTGTTCCGTGTATTGTTATGTCTCCACTGCATCGGACAAAAACGGCCAGAAAGTGGTTGTTTCTTTTTCCCGAGCAACGCTGCGGTATTGTCACGTATCATACAAAAACCGGCGTCCGCTTCTCGTTTTTTTGCAGTCACGCCATACAAATTATGGTAATACGGCACAAAAACTAAAAGCGTCGGCGTATAATACAACATGTTGTATAAATCCTCCTGCGTCGAAAGACGAGCTGATGAGGAGAATACAGCTCGTTCTTTCCCTATTGCTGTCTAATGGGGCCTGCACAAACAATCGTATTTTCGGCGCTTTTTAAAAAACTAAAAGTGCCACGGATACGATTGTAAAGCCATGCCATTGGAGACATACCAAATTGATAATTGATGTTATATTTTAATAGATCAGACTTTTTCGACGGGCGACACAAATATGGGAAATATTTTATTTATCTTATTTGTAAAAATGACGAAAGGGGGTGATATCAACTTTTTAAGGGTATGTTCACATGGCGTCTTGCCTCCGTATGAACTTACACGTTTCTGATTGCTCTCTGGGTTCGTCTGAACGACCTAGAGACGCATCTAACAATTACAGTGAGTTTATCACTGCCGCAACGAGGAACAGCAGCGGCGTTCACCGATGAACCCCACCCCTGTAATGTTTGTAGAACGTCAGTCGCTCTGTCCTATCAGATGAGAATCAAAGAATTGCATTCGACCAGGCGCGATAGGAAACACGCAGCGGCGATCTCTAAGTGCACCGCCGCTTGTGTGGTCTGTCAGTTGCCTGGTCAGGAATAAAGTCACTGCTAATTGTTTAGATGCGTCTCTGGGTCCGTTCTGATGGACCCAGAGACGCATCAGAAAAGCCGTATGTTACACACGGATGCAAGAGCCATGTGCAAGATACCCTAAACTTTTTTATTTTTGTTTTCACTTTTACATTTTTTTTTTTTATTACATTCAATTTTGATTCCACCCGCAGCATCCACAAACTGCGGCCCTCCCAGCTGTTTGGGAAACTACAACTTCCATCATGCATTTGTATAATCTATAACAGTGGGCATGATGGGAGTTTTGTAGTTTCGAATTGAGAAGGGGATTGGGGGGTTAAAAAAATTGGGATTGGACAAAGGGGCATATTTAAAAAAAAACAGCTGGAGGTAGCATTTTGAGGATTGCCTCGTGTGTGTGTGTGTGTGTGGTGTGTCCTGTGTGTGTGTGTGTGTGTGAGAGGAGACCCCCTCCTCACCTGGCCGTGTATGTGAGTGAGAGAGGGCCCACACACAGGGCCTGGGAGGGGGAAACTCTGTCCACTCACAACACCCAACACGGCCATGGGTGAGGAGGGTGCTCCTCTCCAGCCCCCACATGGCCTGCCAAAGTTTTTTGGGGGGGTAAGGGGGGGCCCCTCTCAAGCCTCAACGAGTCCTCCTGGCGCCGCTGTCCCAGCGCCGACGCTCACCAGCCTCCAACGGGCCCCGTGTAAGAGCCGCGGCGCTCGGCAGCGCCGCGCTCAAGTACTGTTCCTATGTGGAGTTAAAGGGGCCTGCTTGAAGCAGGCCCCCTTATCTCTCCGGGCCCCATACGGGAGTACCCCCTGTCCTCCCCGTATGGCGGGCCCGCATAAGTAGTGTAGAAAGCTCCTGAATTTATAAACCAGCGGGACATAGATTAGGTTCTTTCTAGCTCAGATTCAGATAAACCACTTTTAACTTGCTCTACCTGTTCCAGCAGTAATGTGCCCAGTATTGAAACCCTCCAGTCATAAATGTGTAGAATCATACGGTAGTGGTGCGACACCTCCAAAACGCCCCCTCCTCCCCAATCTTAGGCGTATTACAAAGTGTCACGGACGCCCGGTAATGCGCCTAATTTTGGAGTGCTCCTAATTATAAATCTAGAGAAAAGGGCTTCGCCAGTTTTTGGGCTGAAAGGATGACAGACTACTGGCACAGCCCCATACATACATGTCACCCTAAACTTCTGAATAATATGTGCACTTGTAGTAACAGAAACATAAAGCTGTTTGGAGATGGTCTTATAACCTTCTACCTTTACATGTTTTTTACAATAGATTTTCTTTCCATGTAGTTGATACAGCTCTCTCCTTATCTTCCTTTTTTCCTTTGGTCCATGTTCAGTGTGGTACACACTATGATACCAAACAGCACAATGACTCACTTTTACCCTTTAAATAGTCAGACTGACTGTTTACAAATTTGGAAAACACCTTTGATGCTATTAAAAAGACACTCCTTAGTTTAACATATACCATCATTTATGTCCAGGCCAGTGTCTTTAGTTTTCTATTTACATTTTTCTGTTGAACCATCGTGGTTAATCACAACCGCTGAAGCTAAGGGGAAGACAGAGGGAGCTAAGAACATCAGCCCGCAGCCACCCCAGAAGTGGACCATCATATTAAAGGGTCTGCTTCTGATGGCTACCGACTCTTCCCAATACCCCTGGTGCATTGGCTACATTGATAATAGTGAAAGAGGGTTAGTGTCAGCCTTGGGGTGACAAAACCACCTCTGATGGACACTAATCCTAAGTGTTAGTAATGGCGGCATCTGACAGACACTACCATTGCTAAAAATTTTAATCTAAGTATTTAATTAAATAAACTCTCGCTGACACCGGCTCTCACTGACCATTTTATTTTAGAAATAGATGCTACACTGGTCCGACGTAGTCTAATGAATCCAATAGTATTAAACTCCATCCCCTGCATCCCTGAAGGTCAGGGCTGTGGCTGATCATCTGTAGGTGGGGGTGGGGGCAAAGAATAAGGACCAGGCCAGAACCGCATCGCAATCTTCTGGGGGTTGGTCTTTGGTCTCCCTCCAGGAGACTGTGCCTGTAAGCTGTGGCTTTACCTCCTCTCTACCCTTGCGGCCTAGTGAAAACACAAAATACAACCCTCACCTAACCCTCTATAACCCCCTGACCACTGCTTATTGCCCCATACCCTCTACTCCACCTATCACCCCCTGGGGAGTTTGTAAAGAGGTGAAAATTGATAGGGAGGTGTTGGAAAAGTACAGAGTCTAAGATGTTTGTGTGGTTAATTCTGCAGGGACGAGGCCAGGAGAAATCATCATGGTGATCTGGAAGGAATGGAGAAAGGGAATGATGTCACCTGTGAGTCATTAAATTATATTCTACTGTAATCACTTATATGTCTGTATAGCCTGTGTACAACTGATATCTACCCCCATGTAGTCGCTGTATGGAAATAATATATACAATCTGCAGAGCATGTGCACACTGGTACCTAACCAGACTATAATGGTCACAGTATGGTGTAATATATAGTCAGCAGAGCCTGTGCACACTAGTATCACCCACTATATAGGTCACTGTAAGGTGGTAACATATATCCTGCGAGAGGACCTTTATACACAGGCATCTACCCCCCTATGTTACTTGTTAATAGCAAGAATAATTGGTAGTAGTAATAATGCATATATTCAGGATCAAGAATGGCTGTTTTATTTACCTCACTATGTGGTGGTAAAATGTTACAGATATAATTCAGTCACTAGTGATGGTGATATGTGGACAGTGGTGTAAGCGCATTTATTCCAGTTACTATGTGGGTGGTGATATGTGGGTGGTATTATTCATGTCACTATGTGGTGGTGATATGTGGTTGATGGTTTGCGATATATTCATTCACTATGTGTGGTGTTATGTGTCATGATATTATGGTATTAATCAGTCACTATGTGGTGGTGATATGTGGTCATGGTGTGGTGGTATTCAGTCACTATGCGTTGGTGATATGTGGTCATGATGTTGTGGAATTATTCAGTCACTGTGGTTGTGATATATGGTCATGGTGTAGCGGAATTATTTGATCTTTGTATACTGGTATCATTGACAATATTAGTCTTGATAAGGTCAGTAGGGTGATATATGATCTATGCATACTGGTATTATGTGGTCACTGTACAGCCATTTTATAGAGATATTATCCATAGAACATTGTCTTTCAGCTATTTGTATGGATTTCTGAATATGCAGTACATTACATTACAGTGTTGGCGCTGGTCTGCTGAAGGGGGATGCGGCATGATTCTGTTAGGTGGGGTGTGGGGTGTAGTTAGAGGTGTGTCCTGGTGTGATGTCATTTGTTTGGGTGTGGTCAGAGGCATGGCCTAATGTGTCCCTCTTTGCAATTCTCAATACAAAAGTATGAAGTGATGATAATGCAGCATGGCATTACAGATAACGATACGTGAAGGGGGCCCCCAAGGCAAATGAGATTCTGTCCCACCACTTAATGGCAATAAATTAATACAAAAGCACAAGTAGCAACCAGGGGCGTAACTACCGTGGTAGTAGACGTAGCAATTGCCCCGGGGCCCGTGCGCTTAGGGGGCCCGTGCCCCCGGGGCCAGCTGCTACCTAGGACGTCCGCTACCCCTGTAAATTGCCGCTCCTGGGGCCCCGCCGGCAGTAAACAACTAGTTCACTGCGGCGGGTACAGAGCTGCCGGGGGGCCCAGGCGCATGCCACCTTCTAAACGCCCAGCCTCCGTCCCGAGCGATCGAGGCGCAGCGCTGCCCTAGGTAGCATAGCGTGAGCGACACTCGCTCCGCCCTGCTACTTCCCCTACCGGCTGGTCTGTGATCCCGTGGGCGCGCGGTGACATCACATCAACCGACCGCCCGCGCTGAGCACGAGGCTGCAGAAGACATCGGGTGAGCGTGGACCGAGGTGAGTAAGTTATTTATTATTTGACCACCTCGCTAAGCCTGCCTTAACCCCTAAGCCTCCTGTATACCTCTAAGCTGCCTGTATACCCCCTAAGCCTCCCTGTATTACCCCTAAGCCCTGCCTGTCATAATACCCCTAGCCTCCCTTATACCTCCTAAGCCTCCCTGTTACCCCTATAGCCAGCTGTATACCCCCTAAGCTCCCTGTATACCCCGATGCCTGCCTGTATATATCCAAAGCCGATGCCAGCATATAACCTAATCCTGGCCTTTTTACCTCCTAAGCCTGCCTGTTTACCCCCTAACCTGCTGTAATATCCTAAGCCTGCATATACACCGCCCCAAAGCTGCCCATGTACCGGCCAAGCCTTCCTATAACGCCCCAAGCCTGCCATCTAAACCCGTCTAATCCTGCCATCTAAAGCCTCTCTAAAGCCTGCCATATCTAAAGCCCCTCTAAGCCTGCCTACCTTAAAGCCCCTCTAAACTGCCTAACTATAAGCCCTCCAAGCCTAATCCTGCCTATCTAAAGCCACCATAAGCCTTCCTATCTAAATCCCCCCAACGCCGCCTATCCAAACCCCCTCTAAGCCTGCCTATCTAAAGCCCCCCAAGCCTAAGCCTGCCTATCTAAAGCTCCCTAAGCCTGCCTATCTAAAGCCCGCAAGCCTAAGCCTGACTATCTAAAGCCCCCTAAGCCTAAGCCTGCCTATCTAAAGCCCCTAAGCCTGCCTATCTAAAGCCCCATAAGCTCTAAGCCTGCTATTCTAAAGCCCCAAAGCATGCCAAATCTACAATCCCACCCAAACCTAAGCCTGGCCTATCTAAAGCCCCCATAAGCCTAATGCTGCCTATCTAAAGTCCCCTAATCCTGCCTATCTAACGCCCCCTAAGTCCGCCTATCTAAAGCCCCCCTAAGCCCGCCTATCTAAAGCCCCCTAAGCCTTCTATCTAAAGCCCCCCCTAAGCCTGCCTATCTAATGCCCCCTAAGCTGCCTATCTAAAGCCGCCCAAGCCGCTATCTAAAGCCCTCCTAAGCCTGCCATCAAAGCACCCTAATAGCCTGCCTAATCTAAAAGCCGCCCAAGCCTGCCTATCTAAACCCCTCTAAACCCCCCCTGCCTAATAACGCCAGCCCCCGTAAACTGCCAAAATAGCGCCCCCCTAAGCCTGCTATAAAGCCTCCTATGCCCCGCCTAAAGCTTACCTACCTAGCCCCCATGAAGCCTGCCTATTCTACTTATATGGTGCCCTGATAGCTACCTAAAACCCTGCCCGACCTACCCATATGGCCCCTATAGCCCACCTAACCCCTGTCTACCTGTATGTCTCCCTATAGCTACCTACACCCTGCTTGCTATATGAGGTATTTATTGTCCATTTTTATTTTGGCATACCAAACCTGGCCTATCTTGGGCCACCCTATAGCCTATCTAAACCCTGCTGCCTAAATGACGCAATATATCCCAGAGGGAGTGTGCTGTAAAGCGAGATTGTAATCATATTTGTGTCTAAATCTCCAAGTGACAATGTCGGGAGACGTCATCAAGGCAGACTGGACCGGATGCAGAACAAAGGGGAAAGTCAACGACTCAATCAAAGAAACTTCCACCTGTGGAGCTCACAAAAAATGTTAACACAACACTTAATTTCATATGTCAGCAGAGCCTGTGTACACTGGTACCATACCACTACACTGGTCACTGTATGGAGGGAATATAACAGTTCACAAGCCTGTGTACCCTTGAGTCTACCACTATATGGTCACTATATGGAGGTTTATATACAGTCTGCAGTAGTCTGTGTACTCAACGTATATACCACAATAATGTCACTATATGGCGGTACTATTGGTCTTAGTTTATTGATCAGTAAATGGGTGTAGGGGTGTCTTATTCAGTCATTGTGGGTCATTTCTGGCAGGTATAATCAGGTCCTATGGAAATAGAGTTATTGTAATGTTTTGGACCTTGTAAATAGTGGGATTGTGTTTTGCAGCAGTAGATGTGGATAATGTATGGTGAGGTATTGTACCTCCTGTGTAATAATCTACATTATCTAACAGCATGTCCTGGTACATGTTTTCGAGGTCAGGGCGGTGGGCAAGGGGGGGTGGACAGGGGGCCCCATCCAAAAGTTTGCTTTGGGACCCTGACTTTTCTAGTTACGCCCCTGGTAGCAACAATTAAAGGTGTAAATAATACCGCCATATATCAGAAAATCCAAATAGTAGTGCTATATAGCAGAACACCACCGACTACTTGGTCCCTACTAAATGTGACCGAATGTTCTTAGACCTGAGTTGGCGCCCCCCTCAACCCTGGGGCCCCATTGCCGGTCGCAAACAGCTGCAGTGGCTAGAAGTTATGCCTGTGATAGCAGCCATATTGGTTGTCACTCAGCTTTCTCCGGGGGGTTTTATTTGCTTGTAATGTTTTGTATTGTCTGCACTCTTGGTGAGTGAAGAGCTTTATGGTTTTAAGCTTTATTAGCCGGGCTGGGCTTTCTATCCTGTCGTATCTTGTTTCAATATTCATTTTCTAAATGTTGTAATTACATTGTATATAATTAAGACTGTACATTGCTACAGGGGATGGCGGCTCTATACAAATAACATGTAACAATATAATTTTTTTCCCATGAAAGTAAACCACCTTATATTTTTGAAGTGATACTTAAAGGGGTTGTCTCGCTACAAAGAATAGCTTTCAAATTGTAGGGAACACAAAATAAAGACATTTTCCAAATATATTGCTTTGTTCCTCTGTTGTTCCCCTAAGAGATACAAGTGAATTTATGACCTCCCTGCTATTTCAGTTCCCTCAGTTAACAGACCTGTTAAACAATTCTCCCCCTGTCCTGTTTGTTTCATGAGATAACAGCTGAGGTGACATCATCACACAGTCATGGCATGTCGCTGTGCTGCTTACAGCAGTAAAAAGCATGATTTATGTAAAATAAACCAGAACTGGCTGTAATTAGGGCTTTTGTTTTGGGGATCAGATAAAGAATCCTGTTAGTAGTTTGGAGAAGCTAATCTGATCTAATTTAGCATCTGAAAGCACAGCACAGCACTGAGCTGTACGAAGCAGGAGCCTTGCAAATGAGTCAGTCAGTCTGACCAGGAAGTGACAGAGTATTTCATTCATGCATTCTCTGAAACTCTGAAGGGAGACAACTCCTTTAATGTAAAAGCTGAACATATAGACTGAGGACCACAGTCTGACCTACACGGTGCCCACTGATGGAGGTATCTTCTCACAGGACCTGCCCAGCAGCCTGTGTAGGGGATGACTCAATGAAAAGTCTTGCAGTTGAGTGTTGGTTTTATTGGTACTGTACTGGGATATATGCGACTTCCTGATCACTTTTAATTCCAATTTTTTTTGGTACATGCATTCACCCAAAAAAATAAAACTTTTTTGGTGTTGGGAGATCTTTTGTCTTCTACAGTTTTCACTTTACAAGATAAAATATATTATATTTTAATAGATCGGACAAATGTGGCGATAAGAATTCTGCCTAACGTTTGGCAAAAAGGGGGGGGGTGTATTCAACTTTTAGGCTGGCATATATAAAATTTGGCGTCTAAACTCCAAATTTAATGTGCATAATAATAGCATAGAATGCGCCTGATTTATGAACCCGACCTACAGCAGGTCATAAATCAGGCGCATTCTAGCACTATGATGACATTTTTCGCTCAGGTAAACGACATCTGAAGTGCTCTATCTACCTATTCCAGCAGTAATACGGCTAGAGATGCTGCAGCAAAGCCATAAATCTATTGCTTTGTATGGTTGTAGTGCTATAGATGTCGGCAGAAAAGAGGCCAGATATCTGGCGCAGCCTCGTTCATACATGTCGCCCTTGATATTTATTATTTTTTTTAAACACTTCGTTTTTTTTAGTTGAACTATTAGTCCTCCCAGGGTACTTGGCACGAGTGTCCTTTATATAGCAGAAATATTGTATAGACGCTTTTTGTTCATTACCTATTACACCTTGCCTATGCTGTGGCAACATGGTGGCTACAGAAGTCTGAATGAGGCCTCTGCCTATCATGTCAACCGATCGTCCCCCCCACGGCTTCTAAACAGCCCGCTCCTATCCTTGCTCATGGCGGCGGTTGCTGGCTGTAGTTAACAGCCGACACCCGCCGCATATGGAGTCAATTTATGAAGAATATTCATTTTTTAAAATGCCCATAGGAAACAACAGAGTCTAAAATAAGTGACCAATCCTCGTTACACAAAGTGTGATGAGAAGTGGATGGGGATAGAGGCCTAAAATCTGCTTGGCAGAATATTGTCCCAATAAGGATTTGCACTGTCTGATGAGGATTTCAGAGGTAGTTTCAAGCTCCATCCACACTCCATGAGTATTTATATGGTATTGCAAATGAATTTAGGATCGTTTTAGCATAGTTTTTTTTTTTTTACTTATCTTTTATAGTCAGAAGCGAGTCACATTCACTTCTATGATGTTTTGGAAGCAGAAGCGTTAAAAACCACATACATATGTTTTAGGCTTATTTTACACAAGGATTTTAGTTATCCCCATTGAGATCAATAGTAAATTTCCACGCATTTTCCAACCAAAGAATTAACACACTCTAAGGACGACATGTATGAATGATGGCGTTGACAAGACTTGTTCTTCTGCAGGTCATACATAGAGGCATGTAGAGCAATTAACCTACAATTCTGGCTCAGGCACCACCTTTTACCTGTGCTGCTGTTCTTCTGCAGTCAATCATACAATACAGAGCAAGTGAAGAGCCAATACAACAAGACTGGCTCAGTCACCACCTTTATTACCCTGGTCTGGCTGTTTCTTCCTGCAGGTCATACATACAGGGCAGTGGTAGACCAATACCACAAGTCTGGCTCAGAGGCACCACCTGTTACCCTGGGTACCCTGGCTGTTCTTCCTGCAGGTCATACATACAGGGCATAGTAGAGCCAATACACAAGTCCCCGCTCAGGCCACCACTTTACCCTTGTCTGGCTGATTCGTCTGCAGGTCAGACATACAGTGAAGTGTAGAGCCAATACCACAAGTCTGGCTCAGGCATCACCTTTACCCCATAGTTGCCAACTTTTGAAAATGAAAAAGCAGGAGAATTGAGTGGGCGGCGCACGTAGCGCGCCACGGCAAAAATTTGCATGGACATGCCCATCTTGTCGGTATGCCACGCCCCTTCAAAAAGCCACACCCCACTCCACCTAACTGCATAACAGCTTGAATAAAGCCAGGTAGATGCCCTTATAGCAGGTGTAACCCCCCAAAAGCAGGTAGTGCCCCTTACAGCAGGTAGATGCCCCCTTGTAGCCAGTAGATGCCCCCTCTGTAGCCAGGTAGGTGCCCCCCTTTGTATTCCAGGTAGGTGTCCCCATTGTTGCCAGGTAAGGTGCCAGAACCATTGTTTGCCAGGTAGTGCCCCATTGTTTGCCATGTAGTGCCCCATTGTTGCAGGTAGTGCCCCCCTCCTTTTGCCATGTAGTGCCTCCCATTGTTGCTAGGTATATGTCCCCTCAGTTGCCAGGTAGGCCCCGTCTGTTTGCCAGGTAGTGCCCCCCTCTGGTTCCAGGTAGTTGCCCCCACCTTGCAGGTAGTGCCCCCTTCCGTTGCCAGGTAGATGTCCCCGTCTGTTCCAGGTAGAGTCCCCTCAGTACCAGGTAGTGCCCCCCTCTGTTGCCAGGTAGATTTCCCCTCTATTGCCAGTAATGTCCCCTCTGTTGCCAGGGTAGTGTCCCCTCTGTTGCAGGCAGAGCCCCCCATATAGCTAATAAAATAAAATAATAAAATCCACTTACCTCACGGCTCCTGCACAACGGCCGCTCCGACACTCCCTCAGCGGCGCCGGGGGCAGTGAGAGCCGCCGCGCGGCACTCCCCTGCAGCCGCGCGTCACTTCCCCTGCGCCGCGGACCTGTATGTGCGGCGCACACACCGGCGCCGGACATACAGGGGGAGAGGGAGGAGGGAGCGATCCTCCTGCCTCCTCCCTGCACAGCGAGACTCCGGCGGGGTGAAGCGGGCGCAGCGGCCGCTTTACCCGCCTGTGGGAACGGACCGGCGGCGCCAGAGTAGGGGACGAGCGCGACACTGTCGCCGCGGCCATTTAAAGAACCACCGCCGCCTGCTGGCGGTGGGAAGAATGCCAACGCCCGCGGGAGGGCAGGAGGGGACCCCAACTCGCGGGACCCCCCCAGCCAAAAACGGGAGAGTTGGCATGTATGCTTTACCCTGGTCTGGTTGTTCTTCTGCAGGTCATACATACAGGGCAGTGTAGAGCTATTACCACAAGTCTGGCTCAGGCACCACCTTTACCCTGGTCTGGCCGTTCTTCTGCAGGTCATACATACAGGGCAGTGTAGAGCCAATACCACAAGTCTGGCTCAGGCACCACCTTTACCCTGGTCTGGCTGTTCTTCTGCAGGTCATACATACATACAGTGTAGAGCCAAAACGACAACTCTGGCTCAGGCACTACATTTACCCCGGTCTGTTCTTCTGCAGGTCATACATACAGGGCAGTGTAGAGCCAATACCAAAAGTCTGGCTCAGGCACCACCTTTACCCTGGTCTGGCTGTTCTTCTGCAGGTCATACATACAGGCAGTATAGTGCCAATACCACAAGTCTGGCTCAGGCCACACCTTTACCCTGGTCTGGCGGTTCTTCTGCAGGTCTTACATACAGGCGCAGGGTAGAGCCAAAACCACAAGTCTGGCTCAGGCACCACCTTTACCCTGGTCTGGCTGTTCTTCTGCAGGTCATACATACAGGGCAGTATAGAGCCAATACCACAAGTCTGGCTCAGGCACCACCTTTACCCTGGTCTGACTGTTCTTCTGCAGGTCATACATACAGGCAGTGAAGAGCCAAAACCACAAGGCTGGCTCAGGCACCACCTTTACCCTGGTCTGGCTGTAATTCTGCAGGTCATACATACAGGGCAGTGTAGAGACAATAAGACAAGACAGGCTCAGGAACCACAATTACCCTGGTCTGGCTGTTCGTCTGCAGGTCATACATAGATGGCAGTGTAGTGCCATTACCTGAAGTCTGGGTCAGGCACCACCTTTACCCTGGTCTGTTCTTCTGCAGGTCATACATACAGGTGCAATGTAGACCCAATACCACAAGTCTGGCTCAGGCACCACCTTTACCCTGGTCTGGCTGTTCTTCTGCAGGTAACATACAGGGCATGTAGACCCAAATACCACAAGTCTGGCCAGGCACCACCTTTCCCCTGGTCTGGCGGTTCTTCGGGCAGGTCTACATACAGGGCAGGTAGAGCCAATACCACAAGCTGGCTCAGGGCACCACCTTTACCCAGTCCTGGCTGTTTTTCTGCGGGTCATACAAGGGGGGCAGTGTAGACCCTATACCAAAAGTCGGGCCGGCACCACCTTTACCCTGGTCTGACGTTCTTCGCAGGTCAAAAAACGGGCATGAGAGCCAATAGAAACAATCGGGCCAGGCCCCCCTTTTACCCTGGCTGTTCTTCTGCGGGTCAAAATAGGGGCATGTAACCAATACCACAAGTTGGCTCAGGCACCCCCTTTTTACCCGGTCTGGCTGAATTAAAATGTCTGAAACAGAACTGAGAGCAAAAATGGATGGGATTTTCGGACTCAGCAGCGCTCAAATACCCAGAATAAGGTCCAAATTTCTAGACACCAAAACATTTTTTTTATTCCCCACTGTAATTTGCACAGAGTTTCCCATTCCTGTAGCAATAAAACCTTCCATCTTTTTTTCAATCCAGGGGGACGTCAAGCTAGGTTGGCTCAGGCTCGGGGATCTACAGGCTGCGGGCCTGATCATGACCCCACCCGATAGACTTCTCTGGGAGTTTTGGGTGAGGACAGGGGCCCGCCCTCCTGACGGGGGGCGTGCGCACCACCAATGGGAGGACCCGAGGCCGCTCCAAACACCGCGGGGGGGTATCCAGGAACCCCATTTAAACTCCCTAAAGGGCTGGGTGCAGCGCCTGTGATTTTCCCTGCTACCTTGTTATTTGTTTTTGTGTTTGTTTAAAGGGATCCCGCCCGGGTTTTTTCTCCGGCCCCCGGCTTGTCTCCTGTTTTTAAACCCGCTCCCTTTTGGTTTTTGACCTCGGCTTTACTTTTCCCCCCTCGGTTCTGTTTTGTGGTTTTTGCTTCCCCATTTGGCGGGTTCCAGTCAGGGCTCACTGTACCTCCATGACATACTTATCACAGGCCGAAACCATTAAACTCTTACCCTCACTATGGCCCCCCATGAGGGCTCTGTAGAGCAGATCGGGGGCTAACCACGCCCGGTCTGCGTGAGGGTGAACAACAGAGGCTACCCCAAGTCAGGTGTCCCTGCACTCCCCTTTTTCCCCTCGTGTGGAACCCCCTTTCCGGGTTCCCTGCATTTTGCGGGGTAACAGGAAAGGCCTTTTTGGCATTTAGAGAGGTTTCCCTTTTTTTAGGCCCCGCCCACACCCTCGGGAATGAAAAAACAAAGGGGTGGGAATTTTTTGGGTCCTTACTTCGGGTCCCCCCCAGGAGTGGGCATTCTCGTTACCAGCATGACTCACCGAACGTCTTCTGTGGACAGTTCTTTGCCCTTTAGGGGTACTTTTTAATGACCCGAGGGGGGAAGCTGTGCCAGGCTCAGCCCCACCTTGGGGTAGGGAAAAAGACGTGGAGGGTTTTGCCCCGAATTCGCGCTGGTCGTTCCGTCTGGGTGGAACGCGCAACCTCAGATCCATTTTAGATTAGGTTACTGACCAGGGTGAAAAAAAAAATTTATTGGTGGGTTTACCCTACCCCTGGTACTTTGATGAGCCGGGCACCCCGGGTTCGTCTGGACAGACTTTTTGGGGAGAGAGGGCAGGAAAAGGTTTCCCCCCCCGGGGTCCACACCCGGTTCCCCCAAACCCTTTTTTTTCCCCATTTAAACCCCGAGGGGCCCATGCAAAGGGGGTTTTTTTTTCTGTCACACGGATGGGGCCGTAGGGCTACCGTCGCACCAGGCTTTTGCTTCACGTGGAGAAGATGGACACAGAATTTCGGAATGCTCCAAACGGGAAAACCAGGTTTTAAAAACTCCAACCCTAGGGGTCAGCAGGGGACATAGCGAGCAAAGGGATTTCCATTGTTCTAATAAGTTCTGCTACCATTTGCTTTCATACTTGTCGCTGTCCGGTTCTGGGGGTGCGTTTGTGGATTCTGGATCACTTTAATTTTGTTGATGCGTCTTTCGCCAAACTCTGGGCCTACCTTGTAGACCGCATCTGACCCGCTGCGGGTGTGGCTATTACTCCATCCACACTCGGGGAGCAATCCAATATGAGCTGGAGATGGGGTCGTAAACCATACATACTGGGAATTTTTATTCTATTCTCATGGAGGGCTGCCCCTGATGTGGTTTGGGGGTGCCCTGGGGGTTTTAGAAAATAACCCAGGTTTGACTGAATTAGGGAAATTAGTCAGGGGGGGACGCGGTGTGTTGACAGATGTCTCCTACCATGCTGGGCAATATGATGTCAGGTGAGCTCTATCGAACGGCGTGCCAGCGTTTAGGCCTAGCGCATCTTGAAGTTTTCTTTGAGGGAGAGTTTTGAAAAGAAGTCGCCCGAAATTTTTAAATTTTCGTAAGGGCCCAAAGTCACTGCAGTATCTTGGGGCCCTTGAAGGGGGAAAGGTCCTGAGGGGAGATCAGGGTTTCCGGCGAAACCCCATGCTGAGCCTGGTGAGGTAATTCCAGAGCCTCACCAAAAAACCCCGACCAGGGGAAGGGGGCCGGGGGCCCCCCCCTAAAAGGGGGGGTACTGTCAGGGGTAGGGTGTGCTCAGGGTGCAGGGTCAAGGGGCAGCACTGAGCATACCCCACCCTGATAGACATTCTGCTGGGAAGCTGTGTGAGTGACAGGGGCCCCAACCACTCCGGACAGGGGGGGGTCGCACCAAAACCAAGGGAGGACCCAGGCCTCTCCCCTCACTGCAGGGGGGGAAACCCCGGAATCCATTTAAACTCCCTGAAAGCTGACGCGCGCCTTGATATTCCTGGGTACCTTGTTATTTTTTTTTGGGGGTTTTGCTTATCCGTAACCGACCCCGGGGCCGTTTTCCACCCGGGGGGGTTTGTAATCCTGATTTTGTACCTCGCCCCTTCGGTTGACCTCGGGGGTTGTTTAGTTTATCCCTCTGGTTTTCCTATTTTTTTTGGCTTGGTGTTTTCCGGTTTTTTGGGATTACCCAGATGTCTGACTATTCTACTTCCTCACTCCCCAGCCTTTACAAGCAGGGACGTCCCCATTGCCGTCGCCGCCTAGGCAGCACTCAGCAGGGAGGGGCAGTGGGCTGGGGTTCCAGTTAGGCCACGCACCTCCCTTGACGTGTCAGGGACAGTCCTGAATTTCAAGCCCTGTCCCACTCTCCAGAGAGGTCTCCCACATGCCCAGGTGCCTGGACTATCTAGGGTTTTGGTTTTGATAGTATCTGTGGCCTCAGGATTTACATGCAGTTGGAACTATAGCAGAGCAGGAAATCATCGGCTCCATGTATTACCACTTATCCTTGAAAGCATTGTATTCCCACCCTAAATTGAAAATTTCACTGTGTAAAGATGAGATTGCAAAAAATCACATCTACTGTCCTGCTACTGTATAATGCGGTGAATTTCCTGTGCACGGACCCATGTTGCAGGAAATGTTTTTCGGATTAATATTAAAGGGGTTGTCTCACCATGCAGTCTCACAGAGACACAGTAAGCTTTAGAATCCAACATGCTTTCCAGGCTGTGGGCGGGTCTATAGCAGTGCTTGACACATCAGCAATTCCTGTTACACTATAAATCTCTTGCACTCATGTCAGTGTATTACACGGGCTGCAAGACTCTAAAGAGTGTTTATTGAGCTGAGTGAGAAGCTTTCAAAGTCTGTTGCTAGAGATAAGACTCTGCAGGAGGTGACTCGCCTTGAACGAAGTCAGTGAATGCAGCTTAGATCAATGAGAGATAAGCGAGAGCAGAGAGAGGTGGGGAGAGATGGTAGTAACAAGAGAAACCTGTGTGCTCTAAGTGGAGATAAAATCTTCTTACTCCTTAACAAAGAAAAATCAACAAAGCAATGTATTTTCAATTACCTGTTGATACATGTTAAAAGCCAATCACTGTTAATGTGAAAACCCCTTTAATGACCAGATACTACTAATAGCTCAGTCCTAATCACTTCAATGGGACTAAGCTGCGGTAAACTACAGTACCAGGCCGACCCATTACATAATGTGTAGCTCTGTGCTTGGTAAAACATAAAAAAGGTTGTACGCTCTTCAATCCCCTGACTGGGGAGACTGATGGGAGTCAGATCCCCACCAGTAGGACATGGATAATCTGTCATGAGTTTTGCATTGCAAGCTACTTACTTACGTGGTGTTTTTTTTTTTACTGTGATGGCACTAAAATCTTTGCTGACATTTTATGTCGCATGTGAACAAGGTAGTGAAAACTTGCAGGAAGTTTGCACCGAATCCATATCACATCCTATAGGTATGTATGGGGCCTTATGATTTTGCTTGTGACACTTTTAAATTTGACATGTATACCATATACAGTGTGCCCATTCCCACCAAGGAGACACGTCCCTCCCCGCAGGTCTAGTTAATCCGTTCAATGAATGCAGCCAATGTCTGCCGTCTAACAGTGCACAAAGCCGGCCATTTGGAACACATTCTTTTTTTTCATCTCGTTTCCATTTTCAATATTTGGGGAGTTTTTCAGCTCAGTGTTTGCTCTTTTAAAAACATACAGGATGGGAAGTAAAGGAGAACAAGCCTCCATGTCTGTCTACACAGATGCCGGGACCAGACTCCCAAGGAGGCCGCTTCTACTTCCCGGTTCTATTTCCATTCCATGCATTTTGGCCATCACTGAAATATGAATATTTTTTATAAAAAAGGCGGAAACGCTGTTTAACGACAATTTTCTAATATGCGTTGAGATATTTTTACCAACAGATTCCCCACTTGGCCATGACCAATGCCTTATTTCTACCATAATGTAGAACTGGGTTGCTGAGAGGAGTCACCGAAGTACTTGTTGCAATGGAACATGCAACAGGCTTTCAGAGACAGCGGGACGGCCTCTGAGCTCACTGTCCTGCTGGATCTAAGGTGGTTGGGTCTAGTGTTGCACTTTGGTTTCGGGTTGGAAGATTGTGGGAAAATTGTTCAAGCAAGTGACAGCTTACAGCAGAAGATTGGAAATGTATCATTCATAAGCTGAAAGACAAACATTGCTTTCCTGCTGACTGTCAGGCTGCCAATTGATGACATGATTTTTGCTTGATCTCTGGCAAAATTCGGTGAAAGACACACTTCCTTTTTTCTGCTGACTGGCAGGCTGCTAATATCTACAAGATTTTCACTTGATCTGTAGCAAAATTCATTGGATAATACACTCGCTATCTTTGGGTGACTGACAGGCAGCTGATTGCACAAGTTTCACATGATATCTCGCAAAATTCAGTCAATGATCCACTTCCTTTTTTCTGCTGACTGGCAGGACGCTAATGTTTGCAAGATTTTCCCTCAATGTCTGGCAAAGTTCAATGGATGATATACTTCCCTTTGTGGGAAAATGGTGCAACCCATCATCAGCCTGCCAACCAGCAAGAAGTAGGGAGTGTATCCTTCATAAGCGGGAAAAGGGAAGTGTATTATTCGTTGCCTGCTGGCATTCAGGCTGCCAATTGATTGCATGACTTTTCGTCAATCTCTGGCGCAATTCAGTGAAAGATAAACATCCTTTTTTCTGCTGACTGGCAGACTATTAATGTTTGCAAGATTTTCCCTTAAAGGGGTTGTCTCCCCTCAGAGTTTTATAATAGCATCCTGTCACTTCCTGGTCAGACTGTCTGTAATTAGCATAGGAGCTCTGTGCTTTCACACTCAGTGTATTGAACTCTGTGTTTTCAGTCTGCTAATTAGTTTAGATTAGCTTTAGAAGCTTCTCTGAAACTGCTAGCAGGAGATTTATCTAAAGTAAACAGCAGTAATTACTGTCTTTTGTCTGAAAGATCAGACAACACACAAGCTCTCACTCTAGCTGCCATGACCTGTATGATGACATCACTCCCTGCTATCCGATAGAACAAACAGCAGGGGGTAAGGAGTAAACAGGTCAGTCACTGAGGGAACTAAGTAGAGCCCGAAAGGTGATAAAATCATTGTAGCTCCTTAACAAAAAAAGATGAACAAAGCAATGTATTTGGAAAATGTGTTCATTTAGTCTTCCCTACATTTTGAAAGCTAATCTTTGTAGTGAGACAACCCCTTTAACCTGGCAAAATGCAATGAATGATATACTTCCTATTTTCTGCTGACTGGCAGGCTTCCAATTGATCACATGGTTTTTCCTCTATCCCTGGCAAAATTCACCAAATGATATAATTTCTTTATTCTGCTGACTGGCACGCTGCTAACATTTGAAAGATTTACCCTGGGTGTTTAGCAAAATTTAATGAGTGATACAATTTCTTTTTTCTGCTGACTGTCAGGCTGCTAATTTTTGCAAGATTTTCTCTCGAAATCTGACAAAATTCAATGAATGATAGACTTCCTATTGTCTGCTGACTGGCTTCTGAGATCGCACTATTTTATCTCAATCTCTGGCAAAATTGAATTAATAAATGTCTGGCACAATTCAGTGAAAGGCATACTTCAATTTTTTCTGCTTACTGGCTGGGGAGCCAACAGTTTCACAATTTTTACATACTCTGGGAAAATTTTTTTAATACACCTTTTTCTTTCCTGCTGACTGGCAGGCTGCTAATTTTCACCAGATGTTCCCTCAATCTGTGGCAAAATTCATTGAATAATACACTCCCTACCTGTGGCTGACTGGCAGACAGCCGAATGTCTGCACAAGTTTTACATGATATCTGACAAAATTCAATAAAGATCCCCTTCATTTCTTTCCCCGACGCTTATTTTGCCTATTGTCCCTCAAACTCTGGCAATTAAATGAATGGTACACTTTTTTTCTTTCTCCTGACTGGCAGGTTGCTAATTTTTGCAAGATTTTCCCTCGAAATCTCACAAAATTCAATGAAAGATACACTTCCTATTTTCTGCTGACTGGCTTCCATGATCGCACTATTTTTCTTGATCTATGGCAAAATTAAATGAATGAATGAATGTCTGGCACAATTCAGTGAAAGTCATACTTCATTTTTCTGCTGACTGGCTGACAGCCAATTGGTTGCACAATTTTTACATGATCTCTGGCAAAATGTAGTGAATGGCACACTTCTTTTTTTCCTGCTGACTGGTAGGCTGACAATTGGTTGCACAATTTTCCTGCAATCTACAGAAAAATTTAGGTCAGACCAAGCTGGCCTCATAGTGCAACACTAGTTGGGAGGTATGAATAACTAGCTACTACTACTTTGCTAACAACGTAGATTCTCTATAGATGGGCGATCTTCATGGGTTTTCCCCATCCAACAGCAGATTATTATTATTATTATTATTTATTTTAAAGCGCCATTGATTCCAGGGCGCTGTACATTCGAGGGGGTTACATACATAACATAAGTCAAACGAGTACAGTGATAAGGGATAATGACAATTGGCACGACAGAGGGAGAGAGGACCCTACCCGCGAGGGCTTACAATCTACAAGGAGGGGGAAAGAGACAGGAGGTGAGGGGCAGACATGTCTGTGGAGGAAGTAGTGACAAGTTTAGTGAAGGTTATAGGCAAGCCTGAAGAAATGGGTTTTCAGGTTGCTTTTGAAGCTGGTGAAAGTGGAGGAGAGTCTGATGTGTTGGGGCAGTGAGTTCCAGAGTGAGGGTGAAGCACGGGAGAAGTCTTGGAGACGGTTGTGTGAGGAGCTGATAAGGGGAGAGCAGAGGAGAAGGTCCTGTGAGGAGCGGAGAGTGCGTGGGGGGAGATATTTGGAAATTAGGGCAGAGATGTATGATAAGAACAACCACCCTGCATGCCTAAGAACCCTTAGACCAGGGGTCTCAAACTGTGGCCCTGCAGCTGTTGGGAAACTACAACTCCCATCATGCATTTATATAATTTATAACAGTGGGCATGATGGGAGTTGTAGTTTCCTAACAGCTGGAGAGCCGCAGTTTGAGACTCCTGCCTTAGACTGTGTGTATGCGTAGTGCCCCAGAACAAGAGTACTTTGGACTGTGGACATTCACCATATTGCTACTATGCAAAGCCATCAACAACTTACTATCTTGGTATCATGCTTTATACTGTTCTTTACTTCTATACTGTTTTATATTGTTAAACTCAGCCTTGTTTATTATAATGTGTTGTTTATTTCCATTATGGTCTGCACATATAGCTAGCTGATACTGAGAGACTATGAGACTTGCTACCTATAAACTAAGAAGTTGATAACTTTTTACTTTGCTAGAAGATGCACAGTTGAGTTTTGAATAAACAAACTCAGACAGTGACCTTTGCACCGTCTGGACAAAATTTGAATCATTCCCATAGGTCAGAATATAAGCTCTATACAAATGTATGAGAGACTGAAATTGTAAACAATGTTTTTGAAAGGGTTGTATTTCTCCACTCCACCCCTCACATTAAAAGATTCTATATCATCTAGAAACTGTATAAAATGCTAGTTCTCAGGGCCCTAACGTGTTCTGCACACAGAGACCAGTGGTTAGCAGAAGAAGCTCTTCCAGACTGCCTGTGACCAGAAGCAGATTCTGAAGATACCAAGTCACAGATCCTGGGTCACCAGCTGTTTGACCAGGATGCCAGCCAGGCGACTGAGCCACAGACCATGTGACACCAGTGCTTCACCCAACATACCAACCTTCTGAGAGAGAAAAGGACAGCTAGCACAGGCCTTTCATCAGCACAGAGCCTTTGTATACAAGGGAGGAGACTGGAAAAGCCGCTCAGTGTCTTGCCTGTATTGTGTTGCACTTGAGTTCCTCCATTAAAGAAGTGCACTGGTTTACTGCAGACCCCTGACTCTCTGGACTGTTTTCCCATTAGAGTCCACAATGCCTTACCAACCTGTCCAGAGAACAGTAACATCTGGTGACAACTTGACAGTGTCCAGAGAATCCAGCATACAGTTCAGACCACCCCAAATCCAGGCACTGCATATACATTTCCTGCCCATGTAGACACCACAATGTAAAAGGATATGACCAAATCCTTAGCCAAGGTTCACAAGAGCACAGTTAGGAGTAACAACATGAAAAACCTTTAGCACTTCAGGGACCTTTAAAGTGAGCTTCCCTTTTAAGTAACCTTGTGTGCGGCTTTTATGGAGTTTTTCATGATGATTATAGAATAACTATATTTGACTCTGTTGTAACTTTTCTTGTAACTTGTGAAAAATAATACCGCTGCCTTTATTTCACTTTGCACATTAGTTCTGTTTATCCTCATATCCCCGCAGCTTTGTGAAGTAATGCAGGTTGTATCAATGTAAACCCGTCGCTCCTAACCGTGTCTTATTGTCAAAGGAAATTACCAAACAAAAACCAGGATCAAACAGACACAAACTATTGGCACGGTGTATATAAAACCTCTTAAAGGAGCCCCGTCTCCTGTGTAGTATAGAGGATGGTTGTGCAGTGCTTCCATTATTTCTCCTGGAAACATGAAATTTTTTTTTAAAAAACTGTGCATTTATTGTTCCCCTTGTCAATAAGATCTGACCTTACCCATGGAGGGTGCACTTAGACGTGCAGGTTTTTTAAGCAATTTGTGGATCATAAAAGGAGAGGAATCAGGAGATACTACTGTTCTCTTTATATGTATACATTACCAATGTTGGCTTTAACAAATCTCTGCAAAATCTGACCATGTAGCGGCACCCTGATAGTGTCCATTCAATTCTGATGCACTGCATTGAACACACTCTATTGATATGGTAACAACAAGTTGTCAACTTTTTCGAAGAGTGCATTTCCGGGAGGAATAATTGTATGGTACAGCGCAAAGTAAAGGTGTCCTAGTATTGATATTTCATTGGAAATGTGTAACGGAAGTGAACTTGGATCCTCTGGACCACCGCAAGCGATGGCGACAGGGAGTAGAATCTAAGTAGCCCCCGGTTTTCACCAGAGCCCGCCGCAAAGCGGGATGGACTTGCTGCGGCGGGAGTCTACCAGGTCGCTACCCTACGCAACCTTGCCTGCGGTGGGCCGAGGTGCAGGGAGGTACCGAACGTAGAACCAAAAACCCTAGTCGGGGATAAGCAGACTGGTCAGGCGGCAGCAAAGGTTCGTTTCTCAAGAAACGTGACGAGGAGTCAGAAACGTAGAAAGAACAAGAACGCACTCTGGAAAGCTTTCACTAGGGCACGAGGCACAATAGATCCGGCGAGGAAGTGCCGGGGGTGGAACCATTATATAGGTTCAGCGGTCACAATACCCAATTACCGGTGTGCAGCCCCTTTAGATCCCTAGGGAGCGGGAGCGCGCGCAGCAGCCAGCAGAGAGAGGCCAAGAGACAGGAGCGCGTCTGGGTAAGTACCCGCTCGCGGGGAAGCGAGTGCGCCCGTGACCCGACATGCGGACCGCAGGAGGGACAGAGGGGGCACGGTTGAGCCTGCAGCTAGACTTGCGGGGCAACCCATGAAAAAATGCCAGTATTTACTAAAACAGACCTGTCAGGAGAGCTGAGAGGTCATCATTAAAGGCTATGGATGACTCCAACATGTTATTGGCTACTATTGTTGCCCTTCAAAGTCAAATTTGAAAGTGTTTTGCTTTAAATTGGTCCAAATCTATTTTTAATGAAAATCACACAAAAAAATCAACTGTAACAATAACCCATCCCTAAGTTAAAGGGATGTTCCTGCAAAACCAAGTCTACTGCACCGGTCGACTCACCTCTCTGCTAGCTGTGAGCCGGCCGTGCATCAGAATGCACTTCTATGGGAGTTTGAACATAACCGACTGTGTTTAATTTGGAGCTCCCATAGAAGTGAATGGGGACCGCAAGCACCTCCCTCCCCATTCTCGCCGCCCTCCGCAATCTCATGCACGATCCTCCCGCAGTACAGTGGACTTTGCTTCTTGGAAGCACCCCTTTAAGGCTAGGGTTGTGTACAAGGTTTTATAGGAATTAATTCAGCAGTCTGGTGACCTGAAGGTCCCGTTGTGGTCTGTTGTCCCATCCAACGTCACTTCTGGTTAGTTCACCATAGGTACAATTTTAGAGTAAAATCAAACCGAAAGGAAATTAGGCCAGCTCACCACTCCAAAAGTCCCAAAAATACAGAAAGAATGCTCTCTGGAGAGACAGCTAGACTGCTATTTTAGGCGAAAAAAATACAGCAGCACCAAAAATATAAAATCCAAAAAATGTTCACGACTAAGAACCCATTGTTCGAAAAGCGTCAGTGACCTATCTATGCTCATATGGTATGTCACTTATCACTTGTCACTTAGGAGTTAATAATTTTTTGGGATTTTATATTTTTGTTGCTGCTGGATTTTTTGCCTAAAATACCAATGATATGGTAACCAGACATGACATATTGTATACTGCATCAGAATAAGGGACACAGCGCTTGAAAAAGCATGTCTGTCACTAGCTTGTGCTGTCCTCAGCAAGAACCTCATACAATATGTGGCAGGTTCCCTTTAACACCTTTATAAAAGACTCCCGTCCACAGACTCAGTTAATCAGTCAGACTCTAACCTCTACAACATGGGCAAGACCAAAGAGCTTTCTAAGGATGTCAGGGACAAGATCATAGACCTGCACAAAGCTGGAATGGGCTACAAAACCATAAGTAAGATGCTGGGTGAGAAGGAAACAACTGCTGGTGCACTAGTAAGAAAATGGAAGAAATGCAAAATGACTGTAAATCGTCATCAATCTGGGGCACCATCATAATCTCACCCCGTGGGGTATCCTTCATCATGAGGAAGGTGAGGGATCAGCCTAAAACTTCACAGGGGGAACTTGTTAATGATCTCAAAGCAGCTGGGCCCACAGTCACCAAGAAAACCATTGGTAACACATTATGCCGATATGGTTAAAATCCTGCAGAGCCCGCAAGGTCCCCCTGCTCAAGAAGGCGCATGTGCAGGCCCGTCTGAAGTTTGCCAATGAACACCTGGATGATTCTGTGAGTGATTGGGAGAAGGTCTTGTGGTCAGATGAGACAAAACGTGAGCTATTTTGCAGTAACTCAACTCGCCGTGTTTGGAGAAAGAGAAATGCTGCCTATGACCCCTAGAACACTGTCCCCACTGTCAAGCATGGAGGGGGAAACATTATGTGTTGGGGGTGTTTCTCTGCTACGAGCACCGGACTCATGCACTGCATCAATGGGAGCATGGCTGGAGCAATGTACCGTAAAATCAACCTCCTTCCCTCCTCCAGGACATTAAAAATGGGTCGTGGCTGGGTCTCCCATCAAGACAATGACCTAAATTATACAGCCAATGCAACAAAGGAGGGGCTCAAAAAGAAGCATATTAAGGTCATGGAGTGGCCTAGCCAGTCTCCAGACATTAATCCCATAGAAAACTTATGGAGGGAGTTGAAGCTCTGAGTTGCCAAGTGACAGCCTCAACATCTTAATGATTTAGAGATGATCTGCAAAGAGGAGTGGACCAAAATTCCTCCTGACATGTGCGCAAACCTCATCATCAACTACCAAAACGTCTGACTGCTGCTTGCCAACAAGGGTTTTGCCACCAAGTATTAAGTCTTGCTTTCCAGAGGGATCAAATACTTATTTCTCACTGCAAACTGCAAATAAATTGATATAATTTATACAATGTGATTTTCTGGATTTTATTTTGGATATTCTATCTCTCAATGTTAAAATTAACCTACCCTTAAAATTATAGACTGTTCATGTCTTTGTCATTGGACAAACTTACACAATCAGCAAGGAATCAAATAATTATTTCCTTCACTGTATTATAAAATGACTTGTTTTAACATAAAAAGCAATAATTGTTGTGGGACAACCCCTTTAACTCTGTTCATATCATATTTAAGCCATTCATCATAGACCTACTAACCAACCTTTTTTCTCTCCATTCCAAGAGATGTTCGTTCTGTCATGGGAACATCCCAATCCACCCAAGGACACCCCAATCTAATCAGGAACACTCACTTTTGTGGTTAGATTTTTCTTTAACCCCACCGACTCTTGTATCTTGGTTTCCAGGCGTCACCAGGAAGAAATGTGATGGTTGGCAACTATGATCATAGGAATATAAGGTATATAAACATAGGCCCGTAGGCATCCATGGAAAAAAAATCCAAACAGTATTATTTAGGAACATCCCTATACATAGTAAAGATCAGTGAAATGTGCTTTTCTATAGGGTAAAAAAACCCCAAAACACTGTAACAACATATACCAACAGGATAAGGGTCAAAAGGACACCCATGGAGTGAATACTAATACATGTGACATACAGTATGCCAAATGTAAATCCAGTGTGAACATAGCCTATTATGTACAGAGTTCAGACCCTTAAAGAGGTTTTCCCATCATGTTTCACAGAGCCTGTTCTTCACAGCCAGATTCAGGCTCCCACTTCCTGTGCAGGCTGTGGGTGGTTCTACAGCTTCAGGCTCCCACTTCCTGCTCAGGTTGTGGGCGGTTCTACAGCTTCAGGTTCCCACTTCCTGCTCAGGCTGTGGGCGGTTCTACCGCTTCAGGCTCCCACTTCCTGTGCAGGCTGTGGGCGGTTCTACACCTTCAGGCTCCCACTTCCTGTTTAGGCTGTGGGCGGTTCTACAGCTTCAGGCTCACACTTCCTGTTTAGTCTGTGGATCATTCTATAGCTTGAGGCACCCACTTCCTGTTCAGGCTGTGGGAAGTTCTTCACCTTCAGGCTCCCACTTCCTGTTTAGTCTGTGGGTTGCTCTATAGCTTCAGGCTTCTACTTCCTGTTCTTGCTGTAGGTGGTTCTACAGCTTCAGGCTCCCACTTCCTGTTCAGGTTGTGGGCAGTTTGACAGTAGTGACTGATATTTCAGCTCTGCTGTTTGTAGCTGAGTCTACTAGAGGGACATTGGTAAGTGAGAGGTTTAAACAGCAAAGCAGAAGGCTACAGAGCTCTAAAGGGTTAAAGTTTGTCGGTAATTAGCATAAGCAAGCTCCTGTGCTGCTGATAAGACATAGCAGAGAGTGACCTCACAATCCCTAACACTGCTGCTTGAGCAGGTAGAGGAAGTTTGTAATGGAGGAGAGCTTGTGTACACAAGAAGGAGATAAGAACTGCTCTAACTCCGAAATGAAGCAAAACCAGAACAGTAATGTAGTTAGTAATAGTCTTTATTTACCTTTGCCTACATGTTGACAGCTGATCAATGTGGGGAGAACGGCCCTTTCAGTTAACCACATACCACTGCTCCAAAACCTTAGTTGTGAGAAATATTAGGTCTGTTAATTTTCAGCCTTGAGATATCAGTAAGAAGGTTCCCATTCACTGACAGCAAGCAGAGATCCTGAAAATGGTGGGGAATGGAGAGACAAAGGGCAACATGTATGAATGGGGCTGCGCCAGAAGTCTGGCGTCTTTTCAGCCCGACATCTAGCGTAGCCCTGTTCGCAATAGTTTTAAACCTGCCGCATGCCAATATCAGGCGCATTACAAAGCGCCCGCGGCACTTTGTAACGCACCTGATTTCAGGGGGCGTGCAGGAGGAGGGGTGCAATAAAACTGTACGAAGCTACACATTTATAGCTTCAGTACAGCAAATCCAGGCTCATCACTGCTGGAACAGGTAGAGCACTTTCAAAGTGGTTTACCTGAGCCGGAACTGTTGTTTCTGTGCTAGAATGCGCCTGATTTATGACCCACTGTAGACTGAGTTCACAAATCAGGCGCATTCTACACTATTTTAATGCGCACAAAAATTGCCGTCTAAGGCCATGTCCCCACGGCATGGGTTTTCACCCTGTTTTTCAGCCGGTTTTCCAAACCGGTTGGAAACCGGGTGAAAACTTTTTACACGGGCCTCTACGGAAAACCCACGCAGCCGTCCCCACTGCACAGGTTTTCCGCGTGGAGGTTTTTCTGACCTCCGGCCGCCCGAAAAACATAGAACATGTTCATTCTTCCGACTGGTTTTCGGGCTTTTAATAAAAAAAAACATGGCTATGGGAAGGGAGGGGGGCCTTTTCCCCCGCAAAACTCGGAGTAAAGCCGCCCCCATGGGCCGGGGTGCAGGGCCCCCAAAAAAAGGGAAACTCATACCGGTCAAAATAAAACCCGGGGTTTTTTTTTATTTGTACTGTGCCCGGGGTAAAACGGCCTCAAAGGGCTTTTTTTAATATGGAAATGGACAAATCCCCGGTCATAAAAACCCCGGGGGCCCCCCGGCCCCGACACCCCCGGAAAAGAATGAACCTTTCTATTAATCGGACCGCCTTAAATGTTAGCTAGGGTAAATTTTTTTGCCTCCAGGCACAAGGGTCCTCGGTTCAAATCCCTGCAGGAACCAAACCTGTGGATTTTATTTCTCTTTATTGTCTCTCGGAAAGGGAGATTTTTTGGATTTATAGGTTAAACACCTTGACTCCGAATGGGCTAAATGAATTACAGGAGGTCATTTTGTGATGTCTTTTCAATCATCATTTTTATGATTTATATATTAGTGTATTAGATATATTTGATTTATTCCCTTTTGTTTTTTTTAGGGATTGTTCTTTTTCCTTTTTGTTCGTTGTGTTTATTTTTGGTGTATGTGTTTGTTAAAGTTCTGTGTCCTTTGAATTGACACGTTGTTTGAACCTCGTTTCCATTGCGCGGTCCTTTTTAAATATCGATGTGAATACTATTCTGTTGTTTTAACCTGATGAGCGGGTCTGTCACTCGCGAAACGCGTTGTTTTAACTTGCTATTCTTTTAAAATATTGGCACTTTTATAGTGGACATTATGTCCCAGTGTCAGTAATTTTCTTCTCCCTAGCGCTACTTCCTTTTTTTCCTCTTGGTATATATGGATATATTTCTCTTTATCAATGCACATAGCTCATTGAGGTTTCTTTTTTTATTTATTTGCACTGTTTGATTAATTACAGAGGGGTAGAAGCTAGAATGACCCGCACCTGGGTTTGAACCCTCAGTAGCTGCCTGAGAGGAGAAATGATATCTGAGCATTGCGGCCAGGGACAGAGGAGCTCACCCGCCCTGGTCGTATCCCCTGGAACCGAGCTGTAAACAATGGTCCCCTAAAGGAGCAGTAAGACAAAAACGGTGCAGAATTTTTAAAAAATGTTGAAATGGTGAAAATGTTTATTATTTAATTTACAAACTTCCCACGTCAATTTTACTTCATGGCAAAACCCCTTTAAGGTCCGTGCTAAAGTTTGACAGCTTTCAAAACAAAAAACCGTCTGTAAATCTGTCTGAAAATCCTGACTGTGGGGACACGCCCTAAACCCCAAAAATCATACATGTCGCCCAAAGCAAAGGCGTGACTTCAAGCTCTTGGGCCCTAGTGCAAAATGTGAAATGGGGCCTCCCAGTTACCATGCGCCATTTACAAAAAGTGGTGCTTCTTATGTGGGGAGGAGGGCTTTTGGGCCCCCTCAGGCTGCCGGGCCCGGTAGCGACTGCTACCGCTGCACCCCCTGTATCTACGCCCCTGGCCCAAAGTACATGACAAAGTTTTGTAACTTTTGGTTATACAATCAAGTCCTTCCATTGCCCCTCTGTTAGAAATAAACCATACCCAGCCTCTGTCTTTAGAAATAATAAATAAACTAGTTCCTCTTGGTATTTTAACAGTCCAGCTTTTTTCCCCCCCATTGAGTGCCAATAAAAGTGATTTTATACATTCCCTTGGTTTACAATGGGCTTGCTGTGATTAAACACAATTGTCTCTATCATGAGGCCCCAGCCCGAGGAACGGAAGGTGCGATAAGATTTAAGGGGAAATATCACCGAAATAAACCCCCTCCATGGCAGCTGTATGCAAAATATTCCTCCACGGTTCAAAGTTTCAAACAGTCTTGTAACTCAAAAAAGCTATTTTTAACTAGCGCGGCTACAGCGCCTTTTATTGCTGTCAAGCCTGTCTTTTTTACTTTCTGCTTTTCTGGTGTCAGACTTACTGACTCCACTTAATAAACTCACATACAGCCCGGACTTCTTAAAGGAACTGAATAAAATTAGCAAATTTGGGGCCCCGCGCGTTTCCGCCCCACAATGGACTCGCTGCGGTCAGGGCTCTGTTTGGCAGTGACGTCGGCATTGGCAGATGGAAAAATTTTAATTAAAATGTACTTGTCAGGAAAGAATAGTTTTGGAAGAAAAAGATCACCTTTCGTAACCCAACAAAGTGTCATGTTTCCCGTGCGGGTAAAGGACATCATGAATCGGGCATTACTGTGCGGAATGGGTTTTTTTCTTTTTTTCTTTGAAACACTCAGAAACAAGGTCTCTATTTGCCAAGATATATTAGCTCATGGTTAATTGCAACGTTACTACTTAAATCAACACAGTGGATGTTAGAGGAACAATGGTGCCCCCCACCCTCGCCTCCTCACTCCGTTCTTTTGGGCAATTTTTTGTAACTGACGTAAATCAGGAGACGGGTGTCATTGATTAACACTGCGATTATAGAACACAGGGTCAGCTCAGGTAGGACGGGTTTGTTGGAAGAGCTGGCAACGCGTTTCAATGATTTACAATGTATCAATATCGTTTACTTGTAGAGGGCTGAAATATGGCATAGCCGAGAGATGGAGCGGGTCCGGACGGCAGTGACGTGACTGTTCTTTTGTTCTTCATTAGATACAGTTGAGTCACATTATTATGACCATTCCACTTTCGATGTCGGCACGAGGGGGTTCGTGAAGGAAAATGTGTGGTAGTGGCTTGGTGGGTAAAAAGGTATCGAAAGGTGTCTGCACACATATTCCTTGTTGGTGTCATGGGGAAAAGGGGCAATCTATCAGAGATGCAAAATGGGAGGATTATTGGCTGTCAGGCCAAGGATGGCGGATTTTCTGGTGTTGCGCAATTTGTGAACTGGTGGTGGCTGCTGTGATAAAGTGTATTACGAGTGGACAGATGGCGTCATTTTGAATAAACTACGAGGAAACTGCAGAGCACCACATGTCATTGATATGAGAGGTGAATGGGGCCCCAAAGCAGGTGGATGTCACTGCACCTTGCTACCTTATGTTTATTGGGGGCCCCCGAGAGAGGATGTACTGCACCTTTCTAACCCCATGGATGGCCACAGAGCAACGGATGTCACGCAACTTGCTAACCCTACTCTAGGGGCCCCCGGCAGCGGGGTTCGTGCCCTTGTAACCCTAAGTGTATGGGGCCCAGGCAGATGGATTTCACTGACCTCTGCTAAAACCCTACTGTGTATGGGGACAGAGCAGAGGGTGCACCTGCATCTCTGCAAACCTATGTGTTGGGGCCCCGGAAGAAAGGATGTCACTGCACCTCTGCTAAAAAACCCCCCCACTGTGTATGGGGCCCCGGAGCAGACGGATGTCACTGCCCTCTGCTAACCCTACTGTGTATGGGACCCCAAGCAACAATTTTCACGCACTCTGTAACCCCACTGGTAGGAGCCCCCGGGGCAGACGGATGTCACTGCAACCTCTCTAACCCTACGTGTATGGGGTCCCCGAGCGAAGGAGGTCACTCACCCTGCTAACCCCCCTGTGTATGGGGCCCCAAAAGAACGGATGTCACTGCCCTCCTAAACCTAGTGTATGGGGCCCAGCGCGACGGATTCACTGCACCCTGCTAACCCTACTATGATGGACAAGGTGCACTGCCCTCGCTAAAACCCACTTGTATGGGGGCCCAGGGCAGACGGAGTCACCCCACTTGCTACCCTACTGGTATGGGGGCCCCCGGGGAACGGTGTCACTGCACCTCATTTAAACCCTACTGTGTATGGGGCCCTGGGGGACAGGATGTCACTGCCCTCTAATAAACCCCTATTTTTATGGGGCCCGGAAAAAAGACTGAAGTCCTGCACTTTGCTAACCCTACTGTGTATGGGCCCTGGGCAACGGATTCACTGCCCCCTCTGCTAACCCTACTGTGTATGGGGCCTGGAAAAAAAGATGTCACTCAAACCCCCTTCTTTTTTTTTCCCTACTGGTTGGGGCCCCCGGAGAACGGGTCCTGCCCTCGCTAACCCTACTGTGTTGGGGCCCGAGCGCCGGATGTCACTGACCTCGCTATCCCTATGTTATGGGGCCCGAGCAGCGGGTCACTGCCTTGCTAAAACCCAAAAGGTAGGGGCCCTGGAGCAGAGGATGTACTGCACCTTGCAACCCACTGTGTAGGGGGCCCCCGGAGCAGAAAAATGTCACTGCACCTCTGCTAACCCTACGTGTATGGGGGCCCCCGGAGCAGAGGATGTCATGCACCTCGCTAACCCTACGTGTATGGTGCCCCGGAGCAGAGGAGTCATGCCCTTGCTAACCCCACTGTTATGGAGTCCCGGAGCAGATGGATGTCACTGCCCTCTGTAACCCCCGTGTATGGGTCCCCGGAGCAATGGGTCACTGCACCTTGCTAACCCCACTTGTATGGGGCCCCGGAGCAGACGGTGTCACTGCACCTTGCTAACCCACTTGTATGGCGTTGAAGGGAGATAGATGTCATGCACCTTTTAACCACGTGTATGGGACCCCGGGAGCAGGCGGATGTCACTGCACGCTAACCCTCTGGTATGCGCCCCCGGAGCAGACGGAGTCACTGCACCTCTGATAATCCCACTGGTTTTTTGGGGCCCGGAAACAGACAGTTCACGACCCCTGCTAACCCTATGTGTATGAGGCCCCGGGGAGGGCGGATGTCATCACCTTGCTAACCCTAATTGTTAGGACCCCCGAAAAGCAGTGTCACTGCACCATGCTAACCCCCACTGTGTTGGGGCCCGGGCAGAACTGTCACTGACTTGATAACCTACTGTGTATGGTGCCCCGGAGCGACGAATGTCACTGCCCTTGTAAAACCCCGTGTATGGGGCCCCTGGAGCAGACGAGGGCACGCACCTTTGTAACCCCATGGGTTTTTGGGGCCCCGGAGCAGAGGATGTCACGCCTCTGTAACCCTACGTGTATGGTGCCCTGGGGGCAAAAGGATGCATGACCCGCTAACCTAGTGTATGGAGCCCCCGGAGAATGATGTATGCACCTCTGCTAACCCCACTGTTAGGGGCCCTGGACAAGGATGTCACTGCACCCTGCTAACCCTATGTGTTTGGCGCTCTGAAACAATTGAGTCCCCAGCACCTCTGCAACCCCACTGTGTATGGGACCCCCGGGGCGAAGGTGTCACTGCACTGCTAACCCTATGTGAGCGCCCCTGGAGCGAGGATGTCACTGACCTCTGCTAACCCTACTGTGTTGGGTCCGGGGCAGATGGATGTCACTCCTTGCTAACCCTACTGTGTATGGGGCCTGGAGCGAGGATGTCACCCCGCCCCCCTCTCTAACCCTATGTGTATGGCGCTTGAAGAGATAGATGTCACTGCACCTTGCTAACCTATGGTATTGGGACCCGGAGCAGAGGATGTCACTGCACTGTAAAAACCCCACTGTGTATGCGCCCCGGAGCAGAGGGTTCATGCACCCCTTGATAATTATGTGTATGGGGTGTTTTTCTTCTACTAAAACAATCTCAGACCAGGAAACTTGCAGTTGTTTGAGCCGCATGAATCAGCTGACATGATCCATTTAACAATTGTGGCTGATAACTGGTCATTAAAGAGGTTTTCCCCTGTGAACGTTACAGAAAGCCACGAGCCGACCATCTCAAAGAATAGGCAGGGCGGTGCCTGCGGCTATCCTCACCATTCATTTCTTTGGGGGTGTTTAATATGGCTCTAAGATAGAGAGCACACTCACTCCAGCTATATTTGGAACTCTCATATAAATGAATGGTGAGGACGGCTACCCTCTCCATTCTCTGGGATGGTCGGCTCATAGGTCACTACTAGCTGACCTGCAGCCCTGAAAAGCATTCATGATAAAGCCCCTTTAAAGAGGTTGTCTGCTTTTGATGATCTCTAATTATTATTATTATTATTATTATTTATTTTAAAGCGCCATTGATTCCAGGGCGCTGTACATTCGAGGGGGTTACATACATTACATAAGTCAAACGAGTACAGTGATAAGGGATAATGACAATTGGCACGACAGAGGGAGAGAGGACTCTACCCGCGAGGGCTTACAATCTACAAGGAGGGGGGAATGTGATTATAATGTGTCTCCATGCTCGGAGCGCCAATGATCGGCTTTAATCCATGGGTGATCCTGGAGCAAGTAAATATTTTCCTGCAGCGCCACCACAGGGAAGGTAAAGAATTACAGTGTTGTCTCAAGTCAATGGGTTTACTGAGAAATACAGGACAGGTCTCCATAGGGATAATTGCTCTTTGTAACCTCTCTACTACTATGTATTATATGTATTATACACATGACTGGGACAAGGTATTCTGGTGCCCTACGCAAATAAGGCATAAAGTGCCCCCCCAATGGAGAATTCAGCCCACTTGATATCTCTTTAGCCCCCTTTTCTGCCTGGGATGAAGTGGCACCCCAGTTGGTTGCCTACTAGTCGTCGCGGCCCCGATTATACAATAAGGTTTCCAGGGAGAGTCTTCTTCCTTTGGATACATTTCTATGCTAACACCTCCATGAATTCATTATTTTAGATACTATTTGTATATTCTCTTGAAGATTTGAATTGTATTTGGTTATTTATTCATAGTGCATTGATATATCAAATATTAATCACTAGGATTCAGGAGAGGGGTCATTGATCTAAGGATTTATTCCAGTTGCCAGATTGGAGTCGGGAAGGAATCTTTCCCCTAAAAGGAGGACAATTGGCTTCTACCTCATGGTTTTTTTTCCTTCTTTTGAATCAACACTGTAGAACAATAAGCTGAACTAGAAATACGGACGTCTGTCTCTCTGTCTGTCGTTCTTTCTTTCTTCAGTCTGCAAACTATGTAGCTGTACCTATTGTGGTCAGCATGGGCATAACAACAACGGATGTGGTGCCCAGAGTTTGAGGGGCCCCACTCCGAAACAACAATATTGTTCCCTTTTGCAGGGAACAAGTAGTTGGTGTCTTTCTGCCCTCCAGCACTACTATTTGGATTCCCTGCTATGTGATTATATATATTATTTATGCATTAATTATTGCTACTTATGCTGTTGTTTTCATTTATTGTCAGTAGGTCGTGGGGGCCCATCTTTTTGTGCTATGGGGCCCTATAGATTCTAGTCACGCCTTTGTGGAAAAAACAAAAAAAAACAAAATAAAAAAAAAAAAAAAAAAAAAAAAAAAAAACTATTAAAAAAAAAAAAAAAAAAAAAAAAAAAAAAAAAAAAAAAAAAAGAACCCCTGAAGCTCTAAGCGAAGGGGGACCATGACTTTGGGAGGGGGCCACCTAGAGCTCCATTATAGTCTTGGAGTTTTGGCTGTATAGCTGTAGGGAGTTACGCTGATGGTTTCAGGGTGTGTATGGCATATTTATAGTAATTAGCTTTGAGCAGAGGGGATAGGTTTTGAGAGGGCAGGTTGTAGTCCCTGCATTGTGCTTAGGCTCCTGTCTGTGTAGTTATAGTTATGAGCAGGAGGGGGGGTGGGGGTTGTGATCTGAGAGGGAGGAGAGTGTGGATGGGGAAGAGTTACTGTGAGGAGGAAGCACAAACATATGGTCCAGCAGTCCAAAGGCCAGTAAAAAATCCAATATTTATTGAGTAATATTAAAATAAAACGGCAAACATGCACAGGGGAGATGAATGAAGCTTACGCGTTTCAGGGCAAATGCCCCTTAATCATAGCATGTTTACACAGGAAACAGGAAGTGTTTAAATATACATGGTGAAAAAACCTGATGTAAACTCACCTGGGGCAGAGAAGAGGCAGCTTGTAGGAAGATGACAGCAATGCCTGGGCGCCGGTCACATGTCCTGCACTGAACAATCCTTTGCCATGTGTAAGAAACCGGCGCGCTGGCAATATCGGCATCCCAGACAGCGACGCGCGTGCGCAGAGGGAGTCGGGGCCAAAGCGAACGGAGCCGGAATCTTACCCACAACCACAGTCAGGGCCAGGCATCGGCGCCCTGCCCCACCAAAGGCGCTGCAGAACCGGCCGCGCCTGCACCGACAGAATTGGGACGAAGCGGACAGGGTTTAAGACAAGGACAGCATAGACAGTCGGCGCAATACTTAGTGACATGTACAACAGACTGCCTCATAGCTTGACTCCCAGGGACAAAAACCCTGACATAAAAACAACTAAATAAAAATGAAATACAAATCTCAAATACACAAAAGTGAGCCCACACAAATATAAGTCCTATGAGACACAAAATAAACACATGAAACAAAAGAGCGCAAGTATGACAAATGTGCACGACAAAACATGGAGAAAAAAAAAAAAAGGGGAAAAGAGAAAAAAAAAAATAAAGAAAAAAAAAAAAAAAACCCTATAATGAAATACTGAAACAGCCAGGCCTGTAACAAAACTTCAAATATATAATTAATAATGATAAAGGGTTTCATTTGTTTGTTGAGGCCATGAGGCCCTATGGTGTTTAGAGTTACGATCCAAAGGGTTCTCTATCACGTAATCGGGAAATAAGATTACCTCCTCGTTTGCCTAACTGGGCCTTTTCTATAGCAAATGCCCTGAAAAATTTATTGCTGGATTGGTGAGAGTTGAGAAATGTTGTGCAGCGTTAGAAATATTGCGATTGCCAGGGTTTTCAATGTAATTGAGGTGTTCACACACTCGAATTTTAAATTTTGGTGTAGTGGGCCACAAAATAAAAGTGGCGTGTGTACATTCAATGAAGTAGCTACAGAGGCAGATTCATTAAAAGATATTTTTTAATGTTATAGCGCTCCCCCTGAGATTAAAGGGGACTGGTGACCGGAAAAAAAGAGCAAGTCTTACGGGGGTATGACCCGCATTGAAAAATCCCTGATTTTTGAGAGTTGGTGGAGGGTTGGGGGGGTGTACAGTTTAGGCCCCAATAAGACTGCCTATAGTGCGGGACGTTGGCTACTATTTTTGTGTTTACTGTTGGAGGGTGTGTTAGTTAGATATAAATTCCAGTTTTCCCCTACTTCCTCTTTTTTTCCACAAGAACCCAAGGGAAAGATGTCTCTGCCCCCCAGGGAAGTCAATGACAGGACTCCCTTACATAAAAAGGGGGGGGGGTTCACTCCCCCATACAAATACAGTAGTTGTATAACTGCTGTATTTATTTTGGTATTATTACATAGGAATTATGTAGCACTGAGGGATGTATTGCTCCCCCCCCTCATGTGCAGGTGGGCTGTGACCTGCTGTCTGTAAGCATATATCAGCACATTCAGTGGTATTTTTAGCTTCTTGGGGAAGCTGGAGTCATGTACTGTGGTATTGGTGGGAAAAAGAGCTTTCTGAGGGGAGGAGGGGTTTTTCAGGGGCATAAGGGGGGTAGGAGAAAAGGGCCACCTGTCAGTTTTGGGTGCTGACCTGTGTGGATGTAACTATTGCTGGGGTGCAGGGTCATAGTTCTCCTCTGTGACAGAGGGTGGGGATCTGTTAGTTCACTTCCAGGCTTATTTTCTGAGCCCCGGGATCACAGGAATGTATAATGCCCCGCTAGTACAGGGCATTTTCCCCTCTTAGTATTTTGGTTTGGTGTTACACAGCAGTGAATCTTCTGAGGTGGTTATTGCCCTGTTTTGTAAGGGCTTATTTCCCTTCTTAATATTATGGTTTAGTGATTGATATATAACCTTTATCTCAGGGCTATATTACATAGTTGCCAACTTTTGAAAATGAAAAAGCAGGAGATCGTAGAGGGCGGCGCGCGGAGCGCACCGCGGCAAAAAATTTTCATGGAACGCCCCCTTTGTTTGGGGTGCCATGCCCTTCAAAAAGCCACACCCCCTCCCCCTAATGATAAGGCTTTGGAAGAAAACCAGGTAGATGCCCTTTAGCCCGGTAGTAACCCCCCCAACAGGTTTGTGCCCCTTACAGGGAGGTAGTGCCCCCCTTTTAGCCAAGTAGTGCCCCATGTAGCCCCGGTAGTGCCCTCTGTGCCCGGTAGTGCCCCTTGTAGCCAGGTAGATGCCCCCCTTAGCCAGGGAGATGCCCCGTGTAGCCAGGTAATTTCCCCCCTTGTAGCCAGGTAGAGCCCCTCTGTAGCCAGGTAGAGCCAAATTGTAGCCGGGGAGCCCCCCTTTGTTAGCCGGTAGATTCCCCTTTTTTAAAGTAGATCCCCCCCATTGGGGGCCAGGTAGTTCCCCCCTTTTTTGCCAGGTAGAGGGCCCCCTTTATTACCGGGTTTGCCCCCTTGCTGCCAGGAAATCCCCCTTTGTTAGCCGGGTGTGCCCCCCTTTGTACCAGGTAGTGCCCCCTCTTTCCGGTAGTGCCCCCCCATTGTACCAGGTTGCCGCCTCTGTTGCCAGGTAGACCCCCCATTTTGCCAGGTATGCCCCTCTGTTGCCAGGTAGACCCCCCACTTGTGGCCGGGTAGTCCCCCCTCTTTCCCAGGTAACCCCCCATTGTAGCCGGGTAGAGCCCCCCTTTTAAACTAATAAAAAAAAAAATAAAAAAACCCCATTTTCCTCCCCAGGCCCCTGAGCGCGGCCCGGGTTTTTTTTCCAGAGGTCCCGACTGATATTTCCCAGGGTGAGGGGAGTGAGGGCAGCCGCGCGTCACCCCCCCCTGCGATATGGGTTAGTACAGCGCGCAGGGGCCGGGTAATCAGGGGAGAAGGGGGGAGGGAACGATCCCTCCTGCCTTCTCCCTGTATGCTGCTGAGTGGGCTGCGGCCCACAAGTCAGTGGGAAAAATCCCGGGGGGTGAGCGGCCACGCGGCCGCTTCATCCGCCTGTAGGAGCGGCCCCCGCGCCAGAGTGGCACCCGCCTACTCTTTCGCCGGCCCCCCGCTCCTGCTGGCGGCGGGGGGAAAGCCAAATCTGGGAGGGTTGGGGGGGCCCCCCCTTTGCGGGGGCCCCCCCCCCCCCCAAAACGTGAGAGTTGGCATGTAAAGCTATATTATGACCCTCTATTACTGATATCAGCTCCCCCCTTTCCTTTGGATGGATTTGATCTTGCCTTCTCTTTTATCAGGGATAAAATTTAAGATGCATGCTGACCTATAGTCTCTTTTGTGCTGTATAATTAACCCTGCTGAAAAATGGTTGATAGGGGGGCTTAAATTGGGGGATAAAATTTTGGGATTTCATCACGGTGAGGGTCCCATGGTTTGGTCTGGCGTCTATGGTGAGGTCATGCAGGGTGAGGTCCCGGCAAGCAAGGGTTAAACTTTTGCAATTCAGGAGCAGCGCCAGACATGCAGAGAGAGCATCGGTGGAGTCCGTGGGGCTTTGTACGGCGGTCGGTCCACTGGGGGCCCGGAAATGCCCCCCCGGGGGCCGGAAGAGGCTGGCCCTGCGCATCAGGAGAAAACCCCGGGAAGGTTCCCAGCATACGAGCCCCGGGGGCAGGGGAAAAGGGAAAGCATGGTCCTGCATACTGGCAATTGGGGGTTATGGTTTCCTCGAGCCTGGGGAAAGCGGCTAGAGGTAAGGTGGTCAATTTTTGTTATGGGCCAGATCTCTGTAGCTTAAAGGACCCCTTCCCCTTCAGTTTGCATACAAAAACCCCTGCGGGAAATTTCAGGCAAGTAGGGGGTCTTTGGAGTTGGAGATTAATTTTGGGGTGTTTGGGATTTCTTTCATGGTGATGGCCCCCCCCCCCCATTTTGGGGTGGGGTCTGGCGCTTGGGGGGGGCTCGTGCGGGGGTGGGGGTCAGGCGAGCGGGTTGGTTTTCATTGCCCCCAATGGTGGTTTCTGGGGGCCTTGAGGGGGGTGGTGAAAATCGGCTAGGGGTTAAAAGGTGTTCAGGGGCTTGATATAAATCGCCAGATCTTTTTGCTTAAAAAAACCCCCCTTCCCCCTTCCCAATTTTTGGGCATATAACCCTGTTTGTACAAAGGTTCTTGGGGGGTCCTTGGGGGGGTTTCTGGCGATTTTGGAAAGGTTTCCAAGAGTTTGGAAAAGGGTTTTTCCAATTTCCCCAAAAAAAGGGGTTAAAAAAATTTTGGGTGAGGTAGTTTTCCCCGGGAAATGTTTACCTCGGGGGGTTGCTTTTTTTGGGGGGGAGTTTCGGGGCGAAGGTGGGCTCTTTCAGGTTTGGTCCCCCGGGGAGAAAAAAATTTTTTGACCCAGCGGGGGCTGGTTTTTTTGGGGCCCCTGAAGCCAGTGGATTCCGGCCCCTGGGGGTTTTGGTTTTTTTTCCCCTTTCCCGGGGTTTGGTCGCCGGGTTTCTGGTTGGCCCCAACGATTGTGGTTTATTTTTGACGGGGAAATTGGCGAGGGGGGGTCTTCCAGGCGGGGTATCCCGGAGACCCAAAAAATGGTGAAGCCGAAATGGGGGTTTTTTTGGGGGCCCTCCGACCCAAGGGGAGTACCCCCGGGGGTTTATGGTTTTTTTTTAAAAAACCCTTTGGGGGGTTTTGGTCGCCGGGGCGTTAGTGCCATGTTTGGGGTTTATGATGCCTCGGACCCAAAGGGGGTTTTTTTTGGGTTCAGATTTATTTGATTAGGTCGCCAGTTTTTTTATCTTCAAGGCCCTCCTTTCCCCTTTTTAGGGGGGCATAAAACAGGAGGAATTACAGGGCTTTTATTTTTTTTGCCTTTTTCTAGGGGCCAATCTAAAAGATGAGTACGGGGCTCTGCTTTACTACTGTTTGGAAATTTTAAAACCCAATTTTTAAATTTAAAGAGGGGGCACAGTTTTTTTAGATTTTTGCTAAGTGGTATTTTTTTTAGCATTTTTCCTATGCTTTAAATTAAATTTCTGTCAATTTTTCATATGTGTTTTTTTGGGTTCTTTAAAGGTTTGGCTCCCCCAATTTGGCCAATGCCCAATATCTTTTTTAGATTTGGCTTCCTGATGTGTAGAGTGTTTCTTGGGGGGGTACTTTTTCCGTGATTGGGGGGAAGGAAACATCCTTTATGTGTCTTACCCCCCCTCTGTTTTTTAGAGGAAAAAGTTATGGCTCGGGGAAGGGAGGAGGAAAAAAAAAAAATGCCCAAAAAAAAAAAACCAAAAAAATAAAAATTTTGATTAAATCGGGTAAATTTAGTATGGTTCCCGTTCCCGCTGGGAAGTGAATTAAGGGGAGGGTTTTAGCTTCAAAGGCCCCTTTTTTTTGGGGACAGGTTTTTTTGGGGCCCAAAAAGGGTGGTTTTGTTATTGTTGTGTATGTCATGCCCCTTTTCTTGGTTTTCCCTAGGAAAAGGCTATGGCTATCCACATGGAGCCCTTGTATAAAGCTTTTAACCAGTTTCTGTTAAAATCAAAAGAACAGGTAGCTCAAGATGGTGCCCCTTTTCACTGCAAGCAATGTTTTCTCCAGGCCCCAGAATGGCACCCTGACTGGGGCCTTGTCTTTAAGTGATTATGGACGTAAAGGGAGAGTAACAGCAAGCAAAGGGTTCCCAACAGTGGGAGGGGGACTCTTTTTTAAATTTGGGGGGATTGTTCTCCGGAAATCTTTGTTGGGGTCTCTCCAATGGTGTCCTTGGGTCGGGTTTTGTTTAAGGGCAGGGGTGGAGAGGAAAATTTGGGTTTCCCCTTGAGTGCTGTTGGGGTTAAAGGTTATGGGGTTTAAATTTAAAATGACTGGACAATGCTTTAGGAATGTCAGGCCAAAGTTGTACATTTCTTTCCTTTACTCTTTTATAAGCTGAAAAGACCGGGGGGGGTTTATTTTTAGGGCTCCTTTTATCTGTCTGAATGTTTTATAGCCTGTTGCTAAAGGGGGTTTTTACATAGGGTTTCATGTTTACAGTTTATAGCTTTAGCGGGAAATACTTTTTCTTTGGGTACTTTATGCAATTAAAGTTTTGTCTTAGTAGGTCATGGCTTAAGTGCAAGTGGGAAACGTTTGGATTTGGGGGTGGGATGTTGGTTCTTGGGGTTACCCAAAAAATGTATGCTTTCTTTTTGGGGTCGAAAATATCCCTTGGGTTTATTTCTGGGAAAGTTTTTGGGGGAATTGTAGGATGGAAAGTGTAACAATACGACTGGGTAAAGGGTTGTTTAGATTTTTTAACTTAGTGGGGGAAATATTTTTTGATAGCTTGTTTACCAGTCATTGTGAGGGAGTGTTTTGAGATTTAATTTCATGGAGCCCCAAGTTATTATTCTTTGTGGTGAGGTCCTTTTACGGCTCCCCCCCAATTGGGTTAAAGCTAAGCTTCTCACCCTTTAGCTTTTTGGATCCTTTGGGGCTATTGGGATTTTAGCAGCCCCAAAAATTTGTATAATGGGGTTATACAATTTTACTTACCCTTTTTTTTGTTCATTTTGGGTTTGTCTTTTTTAGGGAAAGGAAATTTACTTTTGAGGTGTTTCCGGGCGTTTTCAAAATTGCTAGTGGGGCATTTTTTTGAAATTTGAAAAATTTGGGGAGTTTTGTGGGGGGGCGGCCCTTTAAGGTGTCAAAGGCCCCTCCTGTGGGCGGTTCCAGGAGGCAGGTGGAAGTTGCAGGTCAAGTTTTGGTGGGGCTAATTTTAACTAATTTGAGGATGTTAATCCCCCTGGTTGTGAAGAGGGGGAGCTTTGGAAGTGGCAGCCTTAAGGATTTTTTTTAATGGTTTTTGGCCCTCCAGGGGGGGGCACGGTGGTTTAAACAGGAAAATGAGGATCTTTAGTAGGGGGCATTTGGGGCCCCTTAAAATGTACTGGCTTCGGGTAGAATGGCAAGCCAGAGGGTGCCCCCCCTTTATTGCGTCCCGGGGGGGGGTTTCTGCCCTGTCAGACAGCGGGAATATCACACAATTGTTAGCATCCACCTGATCCTTCCTGTTTATTGTATTATATGGGGTTTGGGAAAAAAGTTTTGGCCATTTGACACCAAAAGGGAATGTGTTTGTGCATTTTTTAAGGGGTTTGAACTGGGGTTTTTTTGTTAGAGGGGGGGGCTTCCCCTTTTCCAAAAGTTTAAGTAGGTGTGGAAATGTAAAGGGCATAGACGGGTTCATTTTCCAGAATAAGACTGGTTTTAAAAGGCTTTTTTCTATTTGTCTTTTTTGAGGGGATCAATTTCTTGTGAAACCCCCCTCTTTGTGCCTTTTTTTTGTTTACGTATGCAGGTGTGGATCCTCTGGGCCCCCCGGGAGGTGACAAGGGGCCCGCCAGGAAGCAGAGTCTAAAGAGCCCCTGGTACTCATCAGAGCCCACCACAAGGCAGGATGGGCTATGCAAGTCGCTACCCCTGATGACTTGCCACTTGTGGAGACAGCTGAAGTGCCAATCGTGGTACACAGGGAGCAGGCAGAGATGTCACAAGGTCACAGACAGAGTGGTGAGGACAGGCAGCAGGCAAAGCATAGTCAAAGTCCAAAAGCACGACTGAGGACCAGAAGATACTAACAGCAAATACTAAGCACCATCAAGCACAGGAATGCCAATAGTCTAGATAAGGTTGCACAGGGAGGAAACCTATTAAAGGGGCAGGTGACCAGCCATTGGAGGTCAAGTGAGCACTGGCCATCTAATTCTTAGAGCCAGCACACGTGCGCCCTTGGAAAGGAGTATTCGTGCGTCGGTCACAGACAGTGGACGGGAGAAGAGCCGAAGCGAGAAGAGTTGAGTAACTGCCGGTGAGGTGTCGGGGAACACAAACATGAGCGTTTCCATGGTTCAGAGTGGGGACCGTGGCACATATCGTGATATATTCTCTACCAGGACAAATGGACAGGGTTAACAACCTATTTAAGAATCTTGCACTCAATACAACTTGAAGATTTTCCTTTCCGAAAACAAGCGGCGTCTTTGTCGATAAGGTAGCTGCATTCTAATCTTTCTAAAGAAGAGAAGTATTTTACTATTCCTCCCAGGATCCAGGAAATAGCAGTGAATATACCTCTATACTGTGACTAGTGAGGAAACAGCACAGCTTCTTTGCTTCTTTTCTGAATAAGCTGCTTTCCCCGGGACACGCATCAAAATGTTGACTTCAAGAGAAGGAAAGTTTCAGCGAGTTCCTTCTGGGACATGCCTTCCGGATAGGACCATTTAATCTTTAATTAATCTCCCCACTACCATGGGCCAAAATGGCTTACAAAGGAGTCTCTAATGGCTGATCAAGGGGAAGTGGAGCATGAAGGGATTGAAAGGATGCTAACACCTAAATCTACATTTTTGTATAATTCGAGCTTTTACCTATAAGGAAAAAAACATGTATACCTAGACCGAATATTGAAGAACGTCAAAAACCTTAAAAGTTTTAGTGGTGCAACATTATGAATATGACAAAGTACTTGTGCTTTCTACTTATGACTTGGCTGAGGCACCCAAAATAAAAGATCAATGTTGGGATACCTAAGAAAGCAACAATGGATAAAGTCTGAAAAATTCAAGGTATCTGTGGTCAAGGTCATGCGAGCCAAAGGGTAAAGGGGGTTTCTAACTACAATGATTAGCTTTCAACAAGAACGGAAAGGTAAATGAATATTATTACCAAATACATTGATTTTTTACTTTGCTGTGTTGAGGCGATAAGAGATTTTATCTCTCCTGAGTGCACATAAAATTTTCTCTTGGTTAATGACCATCTTTCTCTCTCTCTTATCTGAGTAGCTGGAAGCTGCTGTCCATCCATGGTGAGTCACTCTGCTGTGTGTAATCTCTAGGAACAGAGCATTTTTTTTAAAGATAAGGATATGCTTTCACTCCTTAGAGCTCTGTAGTCTTGTGCACTACAGATTATACGTCTCCTGCAGTCATTTCATTATAACAGTATCAGCTAGAAATAGCAGCGTTGATATGCCAATCACTGCTATAGACCCGTTCAGGGCTGCCAATAGAAATTTTGGGGCCCCATACAGCCAAAGTGCCTGGGCCCCCTCTCCATGTCCTGCCCCAAACACGCCCCTTCCCAGGCACCACCCATTCACTGCTGTAGCCCCACCCCCTGTCACGTCCTCATTAGCATTTCCTAGTTTGGAAAATATAACTTGTTTTGGTCCAAAAATTTTGAAGCCTGCCTCCACGCCAAGGTAGGCTCTTTTGACAGGGCCCTACTCTAATCTAATTTAATGTATTGGAAAACTGAAAAATAAGTACTTAAAATAAAAATTTAAATGTCATTATAAATTTTGTTTTTACGGCATTCAATCCTTGGTATAAATATGTTTTCTCTGTAATTTTCCCCAGGTTGATACGCATCCGCCAATACCAAACATGTAGGGTTTCTGTTATGTTTCGGTACCATAAAAAAATTCCCATTTTACTATTTTGAAATTCGCTCCGAAACACCAATTTTGTGCGGGAAATAACTTTTTTGTACTAACACCTACAGACCTGATGAGGGCAGCATTTTTTGTGGGCTGAAGTGTACTTTTTTTGCTACCCGTTTGAATACAGCCACTTTTTTGATCGATTTGATTCTAATTTTTAGAGGACGTGAAATTACCAAAAAACTGCAATTTTGGTATTGGAATTTTCTTCTACAATGTTCCGTGTTTGGTAAAGTCCCATTCATCGGACAAAAAACACCAAAAGGGCCATTTTTTCTCCAATGCACAGCTGCGGTATTTGTCACGCTTTGTACAAAAACCGCGGTCACTTCTGGTTTTTTTGCCGTCACCCATACAATTGTATTGGAAGACGGCAAGAAAACTAAATGCGTATTATAGAACATGATGTATAATACGCCTGCGCCGAAAGACGAGCAGAGAAAAGAAAAGCTGTGGGGGGGCCAGCCAGAACCATACCTTCACCTACCTGGGCCAGCCATAACCCAGCTGTGCTTGTGGTTGGGGGCCACCTTCTCCCCCTTCGGGCTGGCCCTGGTGGGTGACGGAGGGGGCCCCCACGGTTCTAGCTGGCCCAGGTGGGTGAAGGGAGGCCCCCACGCTTCTGGACTCGCCCAGGTGGGTGAAGGGAGGCCCCCATGCTTCTGGACTGGCCAAAGGGGGGTGAAAAGGGGGGGCCCCCCTGGTTCTGGACTGGCTGGCCTGGGCACCGCACCCGGGGAACGCTGCTGAAAGGAGGTTTCCCCGGGTCCCGGCACACTGCTGCGCCCCAAGGCCCTTTAGTAATAAACCTACTTAGATTTAAACCCTGCGCGCTGACCCGCTGGAGCCGGGGCCAGGACCTCCTCCTCTCCCTGCCGCCGCCGCTGTGTGCCCAGGGGCATCCAGAACGATTGAACCGTGAAGCCCGCCCCGAGGGGGGGGGCCTCATGGTTTTCAAATGTTTGCATTCCCCCCCACAGCCACAAACAGAGGGGATCCACCCCGGCTCCAGCGGTCAGGCGCAGGGTTTTTTAAAAATGGTTTTTTTTACTGAAGCGTGGCGCGCGGTGCGGGGACCCGGGGCCCCCCTCCCGCACCGTGACACTCGCCGGCCCGTCCCCCCGGGGGGGCCGGGGGCCCCTTTTTATTAAAAAAAAAGGGGGCCGGCGGGCCCTTTTTTTCCCCGGGGCCCCCTCGGGAGTACCGGTTGTACCACTGTGGGCGGCCCTGGACCCGTTTACAGCCTGACCGAAGAAAGACCCTTTAATCTGGCAGTGGCTCTGTGAAACTGCGGGTGAGAAAACCTTTTAAAGTGAGAATGTTTTTTTTTACAAGCAGTTTTATTAAAATTTTATAGATGGTTGTTTATTAAAATCATGACAAAAATTTAAAAATTTGAATTGAAAGAGGAAACACCCAGAAGGGGGGGCCTTTCTCTAATAGGTTAGCTTTAAAAAATAAAACCCTTTTGCTCCATTTTCCCAAACGCCCAGTAAATAAAAAAACCCTTCAAGAAAACAGAAGGTCTGTAAAAATTTTGGATGGTGCAAAAGATAGAACAAAAACATTGGGGCATAGTGGGAAAAGGGTTGAGGGAGCTTTGCCCGGTGTCAGTCCGAAGGGTTAGGGCCCGGTTCAAGGGAGATTCACTCGATGCTGACACATTTCGGCGTGGCACTCCAGGTTCCTGAATGTATCGGACGCATATAGAGTGGAATAGCAGCAATTTCATGTTGTATGTTTTCCTTCACAAAACCGGGAAACCCCAGTGACCTTGTTGACTTTTCCCCTATTATTTCCCTAGTCCTTAAGTATTTAAGGGGGAAGCCTTTTTTACCTTTTTAGAAATGGGTTTCGGTTTGGGCTGCTGAGGGTGGTTCCCCAGTAAAATTTTGGAGTTTTCAAAAGGTAGTATTACCTGACACAAAGAATATTGATGGTAATAGTATGTAAAATTCTGGTCCTGGGTGGGGTTGACCTGGGGGAGAATTGGGGTTTCCCCCCCAGAGATTGGTTTTTGCTTGTGGTTTCAGGGATTAACCGTGGTTTGGGCTGGGGTTAAAATCCCTTTTTCTCCCGCCCTTTAACCAATTTTCCCCCCCCTTTGGTTTTAAATTATGGGAAAATGTCTTTTTTCAAACCTTTCTAACTTGTAAAATTCTTCAAAAAAACCCATTTCGTGGCTAATATCTTTTTTTTCTACACATAGTTTTTTGGTATCAAAATTCTATTTCCCCCATAAAAACATATTTGGGGAAACCCTCAGGAATTATGGGAACCAGTGAAAGTTGTGGTAGTTTTTTAGGGGAAAGCCCCCGAAGGTGGGGGATCCCTTTTGGGACGGGTGCTCCTCCTGTTTGATAGGGTAGTTAGGCGTTTTTCATATTGATACCAAAAACTTTTGAACTTCAGAACCCTGATAAGCTATTTTTTTGTTTTTGTGTTTTGTTTGTAGCCTAATTGTTGACTAACTTATGTCGGCGGCTGAGTATTTTCTACCCTACTTGCAATCATATATGGTGTGGTAGTTTCACTCTTTTTTTATATATTTAAGCATAAGTGTTATTTGGCCTATTAAATTTAAGGTTTTTTTTAATGTAAATTAATAAAGGTTTATTAATTTTATTAGGATTTGGTTTATTCTATGAGCTGTTTATATAAGGTCCCAGTGATTGACTAATTTTTCGTGAGCTGACCCAATAGGTTCTCACATGGAAATGCACTGCTCAATACTTTACTCCACCATCCTCATGAGAAGTGGAGAGACTGAGTGAAGAGTTATTAGGGTATGCGCCCTGAGGTTAAATGCCATGATGGTCGTTTAGTGCCTACTTCATTGCTTCAAACCTTTGCTTCCCGACTTCTTCAGAGCTCCATATACGGAGGAGCACATTGCATAAGGTTGCTACATCCTAATGTGACTTATTACAGAATATCCGGGGCCTTTTTTCAGTGAACCTCACTGCATATATATATATATATATATACAGTGCTATGACAAAGCCTAGAGATAACTTTACTCTTCAGCACATCTTTCTTTTCCAGTATCAAGGGACTGTGGTTTCTTAAAGCTTCACTCATGCCTTCTTTAATGGACAAGTCTGGTACAGATGTATAAATGTCATAGAAGGGATCCCCCAGTTGGGACCTTCTGTTATCCAGGACAGACACCGTAAAGAAAGGCTTGTTTTAATGGATATCATGTAATACCACATCTCCCCTGAGACATAAGTAGCAGTTCATAGCTTCTGTCCATGATATATTCTAATGGCAAAAGGTTTTGGCAGCCGAGCAGTTTCCATTAAGAAAGGGTCAACCACTTGGAAAAACTGCATGAATCATAATAAACATCTTCAAGGATCTTATTGAACCTTTTACAAGAATTATATACACAATTATTTTACACATGCATCATTACTGTTTTATAATGTAACAAATGGGATTCCTGTATTGGGACCCAAAATCAGAGAACAGCTGGTGACTAAGGGCGACATATATGAACAGGCCTGCGCCAGTATTCGGGCGTTCTTTGCACGAAAAAGCTGTTATAGCCCTATTCTATAGATGTATGAACAGTTGCACTACAAACTTTGGTGTAGTCGGCAGTGGCCCCGACACTGTCCGAAATGCGCAGGCCAATCCTTCATTTTTTGCTATGTTGTCTTTAACCATGTGAAACTAACAAGCGTTGAATTTTTATTTTTTTACCTCAAGAATGCTGGACATTTTTCTTCATTTACACCAAAGGTTGACATCTTAGAATTGGTCTGTGCTTGGAGATACTCATGGTGCCACCAGAACTTTTGAGCTTTATTCATCTACTTACTTTTTAACCATAGTCTTAGAGCTTGGATCCTCAATGCTAAGAGCCAATGCCTTGTGTATAATCATATCCTTGGGGGTATTCTAATGTCTTTTGTTTTAGTTGGGGGTAATTAGCTTAAGAAACACTGTTCTAGAGCAATGTCTTAGTCTTTGGTTGTCCACTTTATCCCATAATGCTCATTGGGTTTTCCACTGACACTAGCTGATCTTCTAGGATCCCAACACCTTACTACCCAAAGACTTGCATATTGAAGAAAACTTTCCAAGTCACTCATCAGTATGACCTTGGTTGTGAGGTTTATGCTTAGAGATACTCATAGTGCCACAAGAACTTTCAGGCTTCATTCATCTTCTACTTAGTTTATCACCATAGTTTTAGAGCTTAAAGTTCTCAATTCTAAGGGTCAATACCTTGTGTATGATCATAACCTTGGGGATACTCTAATGTCTTTTGTTTGAGTTGAGGGTAATTGGCTTAGTAGCGTTAAGAAACTCCGTTCTAGAGCAATGTATTAGTCTTTGGTTGTCCACTTTATCCCATAATGCTCATCGGGTTTTCCACTGACACTAGCTGATCTTCTAGGGTCCCAACAACTTATTGCCCAAAGACTTGCCTATTTAAGAGAACTGTTCAAGTCACTCATCAGTATGACCCTGGTTGTGAGGTCTATGCTTGGAGATATTCACAGTACCAAAAGGACTTTCGAGCTTCATTCATCTTCTACTTACTTTATCACCATAGTTTTAGAGCTTAAGTTCTCAGTGCTAAGTTTCAATGCCTTGTGTATCATCATATCCTTGGCGGCATTCTGGTGTCTTTTGTTTGAGTTGGGGGTAATTAGCTTAGTAGCATTAAGAAACACTGTTTTAGAGCAATGTATTACTCTTTGCTTGTCCAATTTATCACATAATGCTCATCGGTTTTCCACTGCCACTAGCTGATCTTCTAGGGTCCCAACAACTTACTGCCCAAAGATTTGCATATTGAAGAAAACTTCACAAGTCACTAATTAGTATGATTCTGGTTGTGAGGTCTATGCTCGGAGATACTCATAGTGCCAAAAGAACTTTCGAGCTTCATTCATCTTCTACTTACTTTATCACTATAGTTTTAGAGCTTAAAGGGGTTGTCTCGCTACAAAGAATAGCTTTCAAATTGTAGGGAACACAAAATAAAGACATTTTCCAAATATATTGCTTTGTTCATCTGTTTTCCCTAAGGAGATACAAGTGAATTTATGACCTCCCTGGCTATTTCAGTTCCCTCAGTAACTGACCTGTAAACAATTCTCCCCCTGCTGTTTGTTCTATGAGATAGCAGTGAGTGACATCATCACACAGGTCACAGCAGTGTCTGTGCTGCAGGGCAGTAAAAAGCTAGATTTATGTAAAATAAACAGAACTGTAATTTGGGCTTTTGTTTGAGGGATCAGATAAATCCTTCTGTGAGCAGTTTGAGAAGCTTCTGAGCTAATCTGATCTAATTAGCAACTGAAAGCACAGCTTTGAATACAAGCATGGAGCTGTATGCAAATTAGTCAGTCTGAACCAGGAAGTGACAGAGTATTTCATTCATGCAGCCTATGAAACTCTGTAGGGAGACAACTCCTTTAAGTTCTCAAATGTGTCAATCCCTTGTGTTCATCATATCCTTAACCCCTCGAATGTACCGCCTGGAACAATGGCGCTTTAAAATAATAATAAATAATAATAATAATATCCTTGGCGGTACTCTAATGTCTTTCATTTGAGTTGAGGGTTACCGGATTTGGAGCGTTAAGAAACACTGTTCTAGAGCAATTTATTAGTCTTTGGTTGTCCACTTTATCCCATAATGCTCATCGGGTTTTCCTCTGACACTAGCTGATCTTCTAGGATCTCAACAACTTATTGCCCAAAGATTTGCATATTGAAGAAAACTTTCCAAGTCACTTATCAGTATGACCCTGGTTGTGAGGTCTATGCTTGGAGATACTCACGGTACCAAAAGAACTTTCAGGCTTCATTCATCTTCTACTTAGTTTATCACCATAGTCTTAGAGCTTGAATCCTCAACGCTAAGGCCTCGTTCACACGGCTTATTTCAGAACGTATTTACATCGGATTGCCGATCGTAAACACGTTTGAAATCAGTTGGAAAATCAGTTTGCAAATAAGTGCCTCTAAGTGTGGCACGTATTGTAACTGTTTTTCCGACGGATTCACCATCTCCAATCATTGAAGGTTTGTGAATCTGTTCCTTTAAATAATGACATGCACATTGTTTTTCCGCCCGGGATTGCCGTCGTCAACCCGCGGCGGCAATCCCCGGCACGGAAAAATACGCGCGGGGGAACGACGAGCCGTATTTTCTATTGAAATCAATAGAAAAATGGGCTGTGACTTTTTTTCTGACTGTTTTTTGCCAACGGATTGACGATCGTCAATCCGTCGGCAAATAGCGGCAAAAAATAACCGTGTGAACAGGCCTAAGAGTCAATGCCTTATGTATGATCATTTCCTTGGGGGTACGCTGGTGTCTTTTGATTGGGTTTTGGGGTATTTCAGCTTAGTAGCAGTGAGAAAATGTATATCGGGGGTTGTCTATTTTTATTCAAAATACTCTGGGTTTTTCCCACTGCCAGCTGATTTCGGGGGCCAAACAACTTATCCCCCAAAAGATTCCCTATTTAAAAAAAAATTTTTAAAATCCCCTTATCACTATGACCTTGGTTGTGAGATTTGGGTTGTTATAAAAAGGGAGCATAGAATATATCAACACTGTAATATAATAAGAGTAGCCATAGGCTTTATACATTCATGGGTTAGGATTGCCTTTATTTATGGCCACCAAGACATCGGGTTAGAATTGCTCTAAATACAAATGTTGTGAAGATGTAGGCAAGCCATGTGCCCAACCCAACAATTCCTGTTCGCATTGTCTCCTCTTTAATCCTGTGGGTACCCCACCTAGAAGAACAGCTGTTGAGTGAAACCCCAGTCAATGAATTTTCCATGATAAATAGCGCTCCAGGCAGTAGGTTCCCATTAAACGAATTAGCTTGCTAATCAACACGTACAAAGCAGCTACAGCTAAATCACATACATCAACTAAGTTATAATGGCACTTTTACGGTACAATGAAAGTAAATGTCAAGTGTGAAATAAAACAATAATCTACTCCTGGCAACGTTGTGTTATCCTGGAAGTAGCTGTGCGGGCGGCGTAACATAATTACAAGCTTTGCGCTACAAGGTAGAAATTGTTAATACATTTTCAACACGGGTTTACATTACCTACACGGATCTTCAATTTGTAATAACATCCCCTGCACTGAACCTTACCGACTTGTGTGTCTTGCAGAAAGAAAAAGAGCTTTGTTCATTGTTTGGAGAGAAAATGCCTAGAGCCTTCAATAGAAAACCACACAATCATTAGCCAAGCCACTTTCAGCTTCTCCGTAGGGGCTGTTTGCCAACATTCCCCAGCAGGTGTCAAATAGTACCAAATTGGAATAATGACACAAGGGAATGACCCTGCACAGCCGCCTCCATCCCTTTCACTTTGGCTAAAGCATCACTGAATGATCAGTTATTGGACAGTAGCGTGGCTTGAACCTATCCCTGTTCAGTTCTATAATGGGTCGACCGAAATTGTGAAGAAATTCAGGTTCAGCCCTGAATCCAATTTTTTTCTCCAGCTCGACCTATATCCCTAACCGTAATCCTAATGCTAAAGTAGTTTTAGAGTTTTGACAAGGTTTAAAGGGTCTAACCAGAATTACATTGGACAGGAAGTGACACTACATCGAAAGCGCTGTTGAGCTGGGAGTACTGTGCAGAAGTAAGTTGACCCTTAAAACCCTTTAAAAAACGTTAACCTGAACTTAAGGTTAAGGTAATTTTTTTTTAGCAAGTTGGTATAAAATTGCTTGGATTCAGGCAGAGGTGGGACAAGGTATTCTGATGCCCTAGGCAAATAAGGCACAACACGCCCCCCAAATGGAAAATTCAGCCCCATCCAAGCCTCCTTGTGCCCCCTTTTCTGCCTGGGATGAAGTGGCTCCCTAGGCGGTCACCTACCTTCGCCTACCCATCGTCCCGGCCCTGGATTCAGGTCAAGATTGACGTTGACCTAATTCCGAAGCGAAACCGTAATAGACAGATTGCGTTAATGCAAAGGGATTACCCAATGCAAACTCTAGTATCAAATTGGAAGTTGGAAAGAAAAAGGCATATGCCACCTAGTTATATAGTTATTACGGTTAAAAAAAAAACATATGTCCTTCAAGTTCAACCAAGGGTGGGGAATTTGTGGGTAAAGGTAGGGGGACAAGGAGTTTAAAGGCGTTGTCTCACTACAAGGATTGCTGCTTTTTATGTTAAAGATCTTGCAAAAAAAAAAGTCCCCTTTGCAATATGTGTCCATTAACAGTGTCCTACCTATTCCTAGATATCCCCTCTTGTATGGGTGTGTTTACCTATCAGTCTTATCTCTTGCACAGAGGCTTGTTTACTTGAGTTAGTGACACGTTTTAAACCTTATATCTCTATATCCTTGTACAATACAGATTATAAATCTCCTGCAGTCATGTCACTTTAACTGGAATAACTAGGAATAGCAGACTTGATATGGCAATTAAAGCTATAGAACCACCCCCAGGAGATGTGAATCTGAAGCTGCTTGTGGCTCTGTGAAACCCCTTTAAAGGGGTTATCTCACTACAAGGATCGCTGCTTTTTATGTGAAAGATCTTGCAAAAACAAATCACTTTGCAGTATGTCCATTAACAGTGTCCTACCTATTCTGAGGTACCCCTTTTGTAAGGGCAGCATCGACCGCAATAATTTACTGCACCGACAAAGTTTTCACAATCCGGTTACATTTAAAGGTATATTAAAAGGTGAATTGATGCGGGCCAGACGCATCTGCTCTAATGAACACAATTGGCAGAACAGTAAAAACAAAATTTTGGAGAAGTTTAGGCAACGTGGGTATAATGAAAAAGAGCTGATAGAAACAGCGGAGACTATATCAGCAATGAATAGAGAGGATCTGTTTAAATCTAAAAGTAAACCCAAACAGGATAAAATCATGTTTATTTCTACCTATGATCAACACTCTAATATGATAAGAGGAATCATTACTAAATTTTGGAAAGTGTTGAATGGGGATCCAAAGTATGGAACTCTGTTCAAAGAGCCGCCCACATTTGTTTTTAAAAGAGGTCGTACCATAGGTGAGCAGTTGGTATCCTCAGACATAAGTAAATACGATAGTAAGAAAATCATTAAAACAGAAAGAAAGGGTACATTTCCCTGCCTGGGATGTATCAACTGCTCGTCAATAATTAAGGGACCTATCATTAATCACCCTCTCCATGGCACAGAGATAAAACTCCGTGATTTTTTCACATGCAATACCACACAAGTTATTTACCTTATAAAGTGTCCATGCGGTTTTGTCTATATAGGACAAACCAAAAGAGCAATCCGCATACGTCTGAACGAACATAGATCTGCTATTCGTTCATTTAAAAAAGAAAACTGATAAAGAAAATGATGATAAATTTGGAGAAACCTCTTTGGCCCGCCACTTCAATGCAGCTAACCACGGCGTAAGTGATCTCCGTTGGTGTGCATTGGAGCGAGTGGAGTGCAAAGAAATAGAACGGGTTAAAACCCGTCTTTTACAGCGGGAAGCCTATTGGATCAATAGGATGCAATCTTTAGCCCCCAAAGGTCTGAATGAGGCATATAGCCTGAAAGCATTTTTGTAATACTTTATCTTCGGTGCATTGTTAATGTTTATGTTTTTATTTGTTTTTAATACGAAATGGTATTTAAACAGTAGCATAGTCTCACTACGCATGCTTGAGAAAGAAGGCGCCGCCCTTCGAAACGTTGCTGATCGAGTGTGCAGCTCGTCATACGTCAACATCTCCTCTGCTACTCCGATGGAGTGAATAGTCGTCCGATAGCAGCTCAATACCGGACTTCTGAATCTAAGTATACCATCGCTCATTTTTCTACTGCATCTTGAATTTTTAAATGTTTGTCCTAGAATTTTTTGGATATATACAATAAATTTATTCTGCAATATAAAGAAGTTTGAACAAGCTTGCTACTGATATATTATAAAGTGCATGAGAGCTGAGAAGGCAGCTCTATTTAGCAGCTTGGAGCTAGATGGCATACTGATATAGAATCATATATATTGAAAATTAAAGCTATAGAACCACCCCCAGGAGATGTGAATCTGAAGCTGCTTGTGGCTCTGTGAAACCCCTTTAAAGGGGTTATCTCACTACAAGGATTGCTGCTTTTTATGTGAAAGATCTTGCAAAAACAAATCACTTTGCAGTATGTCCATTAACAGTGTCCTAACTATTCTGAGTTACCCCTTTTGTAAGGGCAGCATCAGCTCCTCAGGTCGCTATAGATACAGACCTGTTTAATCTCTCCTGATAGGCTGCCAGCACTGGTTGCTATAGCTACAGACCTGTTTGATCTCTCCTGATAGACTGCCAGCGCTGGTTGCTAGAGCTACAGATCTGGCTTCTACTGCAGCCTAGTAGAAGCCAATAAACACGCCCCCGAATTCAAAATGAAACCAAGAAAACAGGACTGAGGTAAGATAAATCGATGAAGTGAGACAACCCCTTTAAGGTAACTCAACGTGAAGTTGCTTCAGAAGTGACACCAAACCATAAGCACCACTGGACTGGAGGTGATGAGGACTGGGAAGTCAAGCCCTACAACTCTAAGCCATAATTTAGGATTAAGATTATGGAGGATTTTATCTGTGCTTTTTGCCCCAAATCTTCCAAAATGAAACGCTTGGATTATGGTCAAATTTGATCCAAATCTGAAGCATAACACCAGGGCCGTTCCCGGGGTGCTGGGGCTCCGATCACCCGAGGGGGGCGCCAGCCGCCTCGCCCGGGGTTAGCCCTGGACTGCACGGCTGTTTTACAACGGCCGTGCAGTCAAAGCCAGCAGCTGCACACACTTAGTGCAGCTGCCGGTACAGGGAGGAGGCAGGACGGATCGCTCTCCTCCTGTCTCCTCCCCTGTATGTATGAGCGCTCAGCCAGCGCGCTGATACATACACAGGGTCGCAGGGAGCGCACGGCTTTCACCACTCCCCCTGCAATGCTGAGTCTCAGCTCCCGTCCCAGGAGACCCCGGGAGCTGAGTGTAAGCGGCGTGATGACGTCACGCCGCTTACACTGAATGCCGGCTACCGGGACCTGGCCGCTGCAGGGATCCTGGAAAGGTAAGTGAGATTTTTTTATGTTATTATCCTTAGCTACAGGGGGCAAAACTGGCTACAGGGGACAAAACTGGCTGCAGGGGCAAAACTGGCTATAGGGAGCAAAACTGGCTACAGGAGGAAAACTGGCAACAGGGGGCAAAACTGGCTACAGGGGAGAACTGGCTACAGGGGGCAACTGGCTACAGGGGGACAACTGGCTAAAGGGGAGGAAACTGGCTTCAGGGGGAAACTGGCTCCAAGGGGCAAAACTGGCTACAGGGGGCAAAACTGTACGGGAAAACTGCACAGGGGGCAAAACTGGCTACAGTGGACAACTGGCTACAGGGGGAAACTGGCTACAGGGGGCAAAACTGGCTACAGGGGACAAACTGGCTACAGGGGGCAAAACTGGCTACAGGGGGCAAAACTGGCTACAGGGGGCAAACTGGCTACAGGGAGCAAAACTGGCTACAAGGGGACAAACTGGCTACAGGGGGAAACTGGCTACAGGGGCAAAACTGGCTACAAGGGGCAACTGGCTACAGGGGACAACTGGCTACAGGGGGCAAAACTGGCTACAGCGGGACAACTGGCTACAGGGGGAAAACTGGCTACAGGGGGAAAAACTGGCTACAGGGGGCAACTGGCTACCGGGGGCAACTGGCTACCGGGGACAAAACGGGCTACAGGGGGCAACTGGCTACAGGGGACAAAACTGGCTACAGGGGGCAACTATCATGGCTACAGTGGCAACTATCTGGTTACAGGGGGGTATAACATGGCTACAGAGGCAACCATCTGGCTACAGGGGCAACAATCAGGGCTGCTGGGGCTACTGTCTGTTACAGGGGGGTATTCCATGGCTACAGGGGCAACCATCTGGAGAAGCACTGTGGTGCTTTATTTTAGGGAGGGGGGGGGGCAAAATTTCATCACTTCGCCCTGAATGCAATTTAGCCTAGGTACAGCCCTGCATAACACTAATCCTATACATTAGCTCCAAGTTATCTGGTAAGTGAATTTGACCAAATATTGATGATTTAACACAACACCTACAATCTCTTTGTCTTGGCTCCCGTGTTAATATCAGGCAATGACACTGGATGCTGGATCAGCAGGAATTACATCCCATTACATTCTGGATTAGTTCCATTTCCCAGTATATTTCATTTGGCTTCAATGAAGATGCTGGTGCTTTCCTTGAGTTCCTTGAGGCCGAGGAAAGGAGGAGGATGTAGCAGAAGGGCTTAGTGCAGAAAGGTGTAAATGATCCTTGATCACCTTCCACTAGGAAATCTTAGCCCTCGCTGGCCCTGTTCTTCTTCTATTATAATTCCACTTTTATTCGGATTTTACATTTTGGAAGAACCACAGGAACCAATGTGCTGATCTGTTAATCCTAAAAATACACGCACAATTTGTGGGGCTTTTGGATGTTGGCTACCTCCGAACACAGTGATGCAATACGTTTCTCAGATCCAATTATAGAGCAGATGGGGAGCATGTGTTGGTCTGTCTCCAGGAGCTACATCTCATAAAGGCCGGCCTGTCTGCTTCAATAACTTTAAAAGTGCGGATCGTAATTGCAGTTTCCTCTCTCTTGAATAGGCTTTACACTCAACTTACAGGAAGGTACAGAACACTTGTGCCCAGCTTTAGTGAACAAGGCACTCTCGCCGAAAGAGAAGCTCGTAATGGATTACTATGTCCAGCATCGTGATAGCCTGAAGGTCATATATAATCCTTGAAGTGCAAAAACCCTTTAAATGACAGGTTCAGCTCTGCTACATCTGAACATTATTCATTGTTATTCATTATCCATGTTAAAGGGGTTGTCTCACTACTAGGATTGCTGTTTTATGTTAAGGATCTTGCGAAAGCAAGTCACTTTGTAACATATGTCCATTAACAATGTCCTACCTATTCCTAGATATCCCCTCTTCTATGGGCTGCATCAGCTCCTCAGGTCGCTATAACTACAGACCTGTTCAATCTCCCCTGATAGGCTACCGGCACTGGTTGCTATAGCTACAGACCTGTTCCATCTCCCCTGATAGGCTGCCAGCACTGGTTGCTATAGCTACAAACCTGTTCCATCTCCCCTGATAGGCTGCCACCCAACTGGTTGCTTTTAGCTAAAACCTGTTCCATCTCCCTGATAGGCTGCCAGCACTGGTTGCTATAGCTACAGACCTGTTCAATCTCTCTTGATAGGCTGCCACCCACTGGTTGTATGGCTACAGACCTGTTCTTTCCCTTCTGATAGGTGCCAGCAATGGTTGCTATAGCTTACAGGACCTGTTCCATCTCTCTTGGATAGGCTGCCAGCAATGGTTGCTATGCTACAAACCTGTTCCTTTCTCCCCTGATAGGCTGCCAGAAAACTGGTTGCTATAGTTTACAAGACCTGTTCCATCTCCTTGATAGGCTCCCAGCACTGGTTGTATAGCTAAGGACCTCTCAATCTCTCCTGTAGCTGCCAGCACGGTCGCTATAGCACAGACCTGTTCAATCCTCTTGATAGGTGCCAGCACGGGTTTTTGCTATAGCTACAGACCTGTTGGATCTCTGCTGATAGGCTGCCAGCACGGGTTGCTATAGCTACAGACCTGGCTTCTACTGCAGCCTTAGTAGAAGCCAGTAAACACGCCCCTGCATTCAAAATGAAACCAAGAAAACAGAACTGAGGTAAGAGGAATCAATGTAGTGAGACAACCCCTTTAAGGACTAGTGGTCATGAATAATGTTCAGCTGTAGCAGAGCAGAGCCTGCATTTAAATTGGTATTCTCACTACAAAGATTATATACACTAGTAATCTTCAGGCTATCAAGATGCTGATACATAGATTAGCTTTCAACTGTAGAGACAGGTAATTGAAGACTTTTTCAAATACATTAGTCTTTTTATTTTACATTGGTCATGAGATAAGAAAGATTTAATCTGCTCTGAGAGCACACAGGTTTCTCTGGTTACGTCCATATCTTTGCTTCCTGATTAGACAGAGAGCAGGGAGTGGCGTCACCATGTCCAGGGCTCCCTCTCGGAGAAGACTCATTGGGCCACGTGTATAAAAACTGTCTAGGTCTCACGTTGTTGCCCATAGCAGCCAATCAGAGCTCTGGTTGCTATGGGCAAAAAAGTGAATTTTAGACCTAGACTGTTTTCCTACATGTGGCCCATTATCTTTAACAAGATTAGCTTTCTGTTTACAGATTAACAATTGTTTTCACTCTGCAGAGCACTTGTAGCTTTGTTGGCTGAAGATTAAATCTCCTGCACTTATGTCTTTGTAATGTCTCAGCTAATTATAGAGGAGCTAAATATTCTAATCACTGCTATTGAACCACCCACAACCTAACGGCACAGAGGATCAAAAGCTGCTTGTGACTCAGTGAAATCGCATGATGAGAAAACCCGTTTAACTCCTTAAGTGGAACCTTTCACAGTGATCAGGGTATCTGATCTTCAGGCAGCATGTTATGGAGCAGAAGAAGCTGAGCAGATCAATATATAGTTCAATAGGACTTATTACTTATATACTGCTTACTCTGGGTTAAGGAGTCCAGTAGGTGGTCTTATCAGTGACTCACATCCTTCCTAATATGAGTGTACATACAGAAATACAGAAATAGTTGTCAATCATTGATAAGACCACCCACTGGACTCCTTATCCCAGAGTAAGCAGTAAATGAAATGAAAAACATACAAATTCTACTGAGTCTTTCCAAACAAAATTACATATCAATTGCTTAGTGCTCCTGTGCTATAACATTGCGATAGCAAGTTCAACGTGGCAGTTTCCCTTTAAAGGGAATGTGTCATCAAAAATGACTTATTGTTTATATTTTTTTGAATTTTCCATATCACTTTCAATAATTTTTTAATAATAATAATAATAATAATAATTCTTAAGTCTTGCATTTTTCACTTTGGTCACTAGGCCTAATAATAGTCTGACGCTTCCTGTTTTGTACAGAAAGATTCTCAGTTGTCTGCTCATTATCAGCAAAAAGAGGGTCAAACTGAAAAGAGACACCAGTGGGAATAGATAACACAGGATCCACCAGTCACAAGAAGAGATAGTCACAGTTCACCCTTTCACCTCCCTGCCCAGTGAGTTCTTCCCAGGTCACAGAGCATGACTTGAAAACTCTCCTATAGAAGTCAATGGAACTGAGTCAGTCTTAATTCTCCTATGTGCATGAAGGTACTGTAAAGCATCTCTCTGACTGCTATTAAAGTAGTGCAAACAAGGCCTAGTGGCCAAAGTGAAAACTGCAAGACAATATTGAAAGTGATATGAATAATAATAAATAAAAAAAAATTCCTAGAAAATGTGTTTAATATAAAAATGGGAACCTGTCACATAGGTTGTGCCTCCCTTTGCTGAGGGCAGCACAAGCTAGTGTTAGACCTTCTGTTCCCAGCACTGTGCCCCATATTCTGTAAGATGCTGGAGTATTAGAGCATTTACCCCTCAAATCTTATTCATGAGTAGGTGTTAGCCCCGCCCACTAACAGTTATTCACATGTTTCTACCTTTTCAAAGTAATAGGTTTGTCAGTTTAGGTGGGCGGGGCTAGTTTCAGGTGGGCGGGGTATGAAAAAAACTGACACTCTGAATGACTCTTTGAATGACTCTTCTCGCTGAAAACTGCAGTTTTGACCATTAATTACACGAAAACTCCAGCATCTTACAGAATAAGGGGCACAGCGCTGGAAACAGCAGGCCTGACACTAGCTTGTGCTGTCCTCAGCCAGGGGGGCAAAAACCATGTGACAGTTTCTCTTTAAACACTGACTCATTTTTGATGACACATTCCCTTTAAGGAGGCATTCTTACATTGTGATAACTTAATCTCATAGGGGTGGTCTCAGGACAATAGCCACCAGTCTTACGCCTTATTAAAGGAGTTGTCCAATAATTAGTAAGGAACGACAATGAAGAATCAAGGGGCAGCGGTAGGAAGGGTGACTACATGCAAGAACATTAATTGAAATGGCCAATATGTAATACTACATGGATTTGGAGACTCTTGTTCCAAGAAGTTGGACCTCTCTGCAGCATTCAAATAGCCCATTAGGTGAGCTAGGTCAAAATGTGTCTCATTTCATCACTTATGTACAGAAGCCCCTTTTTGGTATAGTGTAGGGCCCCTTTAATCCGATCAGTTTGGTTTAGTAAAACATAAAAATCTAAACTGGCTAAATGAGATAGTTTGGAGTAGATTAACCAATCAAGAAAGAACAATTCACAATCTAAATGTAGGTTAAGGGACCCCAGGGCCTGGATAGAAGGACAGGGAAATACAGACAGTGTGAGTCTTAGCACTAAGCCCCCGAAAACTGACCCTCTCTACTGACCCTGAGAACTGGCTGATGTTGTATTTTGTATTGCATAATAGTTGTAAAGCTTGTAGTGTGAACAGGCCATGAGAACCGCAATGCTGCAATATAACTTGATATTAAGGAGTGAATGAGAACTGCTATTTAGGAGAGGGGTATTCTTTCCCTATGGTGCTCTGATCAAGCGCTATGTTTCGGAAACCATGAGGTCAAGCATGTTAATTTTTAGTTCCTGTTTAAGCTAAAAAAAGACAATCGTTTGTTCAGCCGTTGTGCAAGGGTTGATCAGAGGAAGGAAAAACCCCCAATGAGGTAGAAGCCAATTGTCCTCATTTAAGTATGTCCTCATTGTAATATGATTCAATAAACTATGGAGAAGGTACCGACTACAAATACTTTTGAATGTGGCTACTTACCTGCCCTCATTTCCAAAGTCTCTGCTTGCTGGCATGTGCGTCCCCAACCCTAGGGCGCGCTCTCCACGGGTGTCTGTTAAATTTAAAGAGCTGACCCTATTTAACTCTATTTAACCCTGCCCTTTCCTGCTGCTCCTTGCCGTAATGATATTGACTTGTATCCTAGAGAGAAAGCGTTTCCATGTGTTCCATTGCTATACCATATACTGTACCTATTGCCTCAATCCCTTGACCACGAACCTTTGCCGCCTGTCCTGACCTTCCTGCCTGACCCTGACTACGAGCCAGCCTAGCGATACTGTACCACACCACACCTCGGCCGCCACTGCAGGCAAGTCGCTCCAGGGGTAGCGACCTGGCGGTTCCCTTGTGGCAGGCTCTGCTGAAAACCAACAACCCCTTTTATTCCACTCTCTGGTGCAGATTACACCATCGCCTGCAGTGATACCGCGGATCCTCTACTCCAGCTGTTACAGAAAGCAATGTCATAGAGCACCTCAGAGGCGTAACTTCAAGCTCTTGGGCCCTGGTGCGAAAAGTGAAATGGGGCCCCTCAGTTACCATGCACCATTTACAATGCTGGTATCTTCTTATGTGGCAGAAGGGCACTTGGGCCCCCTCAGGCTGCTGGGCCCGGTAGCGACTGCTACCACTGCACCCCCTGTAGCTACGCCCCTGGAGCACATATGGTCTTCTTATGGGATGTCCGAGTCCCAGTCCAGGGCGTGATTGGACCGGCCCTCCTACATCCAGACCACACAAAACACAGACTAGCAGGGAAAAGCAGGGATGAGTGGTGAGGGCAACTATCTATCACCGCTCAGTCTAAACTATCTGCAGCCCAGTGCTAGGGCTATCAGAAGTAACCAGACGGGTGTGGTGAAGAACCTGTCAATCACCACACAGCAAGTACTGGATTCAGACAGAATTATTACAAAGAAAGCATACAATTCAGGCCCTTAATCATGGCCAAAAGCACGGCCTATGCTGCACTTTTCGGGCAGAGGACTGTACTGAACTAAACTATCTACAGCCTAGTACTAGGGCTAGCAGTAGTAACAGACGGGTGTGGTGGAGAGTCTGTCAATCACCACCCGGCAAGTACTGGAATCAGACAACATACAAATCAGGCACAGAATCATGGCCAAAAGCGCAGTCTGTGTCGTACTTTATGGGCAGAGGACTGCACTGAGGCCTGAACAGGCACGGTCATTACATGTAGGTTGTATTATAGAGGTATTATGGATTGGACTAACCAATCAGGAAAGTACAACTCACAGCAGGACACTTTCATATGCAAATTATTAAATACAAACACAACATAAAAACCACTTAGTAAAAGGAAAGGTTTCTATGTATTGCAGATAGTGCAACAGTAATTTCATGTAATACTTCTTTTCTCCTGCGGGGGTGCTGTAGTGAAATGGAACACTTGATACAATATACCAGCTTGAGATCACAGCTAATCACCAGGGGTCCTAGAAAGAGGATACTCTGTAATCATCATATTTACAGTTTATCCCTCAGTGCCTAAATGAAAGTGCCTAAATTACTCAATCTCTTTAGATTCCTTGCCAATATAACATACGTTTATTTTTTCTATTAAAAAATAATAGGTAATAATAATTTTACTAACCGCCACAAGTTCCCCGGCAGTAATACCAGTGGATATTATGAAGCAGACTTTTATTAAGTTTCTCCCCCAGCCTTTGATCTTCCCATATTGTGTATTGGAGTCTTTTCCATTGTAAGCTAAATGACCATATATCAGGAAAATAGATCAACAAGTCTGCCAAGTGCAGCAATTTTACAGCAAGATAAAAGCGACTAAGTTGTTGATTAAACTGTAATAGCCCCAATTATTGCGCTCACCGAAAGTGACATTGATGTGATTCAATAGCTGAACTTGGACTGACATCCACATGGGGTACGTCATCCTCGTCCTCTTTCTTGGATCCATACATTGCTTTGTGTAGGACTGGTCGCAGCAATTGCAGCCCCTGCAATTAATATTGGAGCAGTCTCTGCTCGGGGTTAGTGTGTTAACAGGCACGATCTGTATAGCTTTTATAGGCTTAGTTAAAGGGGTTTTGCCACAATCTCATTTCATACCTCCTGTATCCAGCTCTTCCGCTCTGTGTGCTCAGAAGGAGGTGTGCTTGATTTGTTTGAATTGCATATCATGTGACCCAGCAGGATGACATCACCAGGTCGTTCCCCTCTTTAGTAAAGAAAGGTCTGTTTATGTATAAAGCTGTGAGTAGCTACAATGTAGCTCAGAGGTAAAACTTTTGCCTCCAGGCACAAGGGTCCTCGGTTCAAATCCCTGGAGGAACCAAATCTATGGTTTTTTTTTCTCTTTATCAATGCACACACCTCACTGAGGTTTCTTTTTTAATTTATTTGCAATGTTTGATGAATTACTACGGAGTACAGAGGATGGGAGTAGAATGACAGCACCTGGGGTTTGAACACTCAGTAGCTGCCTGAGAGGAGAGGTGATGTGTGAGCATGTGCGGCCAGGAGTGAGAAGTTCACAGCCCTGGTCGTATCCCCTGGAGATGAGCTGTAAACAATGGATCACTAAAGGAGCAGCTAAAACACAGATGGTCCAGAATTTTTAATAATGATGAATGGTGAAAATGTTTATTATTTGATTTGCAAGCTTCCCACGTCAATTTTACTTTGTGGCAAAACCCCTTTAACTCTTGTGGTAATAGAATAAAATGTAAGAACGTGATACAAAACTCATATTATTTCCATTGACTAGGTGGAAGACATGAAAGTTTCCAACAAATGTGCGACACGAAAAATCCTGAAAATGATAAAGCCCCTTCCACATAGCCAAGAATCATTGGGATAGAAAGTACAAAAACATTGTAACAAGTTTCTTGGTGCACGGTTAAAAGGACACTATCATCCATTTTTTTTTCACTATTGGGATATTAACTAAAAAAATGGTGGTTTTTTTTTTTTTTTTATTATATACTTTTTAAAAAGTTTCCCTATATACATTATTTCCTGGTTTGCTCCTTCCCTCTGTGACTTGAAGCACAGCATGTAATGAAAGAAGTGAAAAGTGTTATCGAGGATCAGTGGGGGAGAAACAAAAAAAACCCTCCAGTGTAAAATAAGATGAGCTCATTTTCCTTGTATTATAATACATTATCATGTGTTGCTCTTATCATTCCCCTATCTGTCTGGTCTAATCTTATCTCTTCCTGTCCAGAGAACAATAGAGCGATCATTATGTCATTACCCACTATTTGTAATGAGAATACGTGCAGATAGACATTTCTTGCAGCAGCTTCTGTAAACCCAAGGGTTTGGGCTGTCCTGCCCGTTTAAAGGTTATCTCTTTTTTTATCACACCTAGAGAAAGGGGAAAAAAATTTTTTTATGTCATTTTTTAAATTTCCCTAGGCAAAAAAGCCACAGGGTAGATACATAGAAGGGTGTGGGGGTTTTTTCCTATCGGTTTTTTTTGCATTTGTGCAGTCTCCCAATTTTATTTTCTTGCTTTTGTTTATAGTGTTGTTTATTTTAGAAAGTAGTGAGATGTGTGAGCAAAGGAAAACTTAGAGGTGTATTTTGTATATGGACTGGTGGGGAGTAGTGTTGAGCGATTGCGTTGGCTATCGAGATCGATCGATAGTCGATAGTCGGGGGCTATCGATAAGGTTTTTCGTAGTTTGGCGTCGATTATGACGATGACCTTTAAAGTCTATGGGAGAGCAACAACCTTCATTATTACACCTAAAAGTGGAGAAGCTGAAAAAAAACTTCCACCAACAGTGAAATGGATCGTGCTACATCTTAGAACCACTTAGGTTTAAAATCACAGAAAAAAAAGTCACAGACCATTCATATCCTGTCTTGTACCCCAGCCTGACCCCCAAAAATGATACCCCCAAATTAAAAAAATGCCCGAAAGGGAGTATGATTTAACCATCATCTTAATTTAAGGACATTGAAATATCCCTGTCCTGGAACGCAAAACATGAAACCCCCCCAAAAACCGCGACCCCCACATTTTTAAAAAGTGCCGCAAAAAGGAAAGTCTTTTCAACCACCTTTTTTAGTTGAATGGGGGCTTTGACTATACCTGTCCTTGGGCCACCCCCATGGGCCCCAAACCCCCTGACCCCCACATTTAAAAATGCCGGAAAAAGGAGTCTTTCAACCACCATTTTTAGTTTCATGGACATTGACTAAAAACCTGTCGGGCCAACAAAAGAGCCCCAAACCTGCTGCCCCCAAAAATTTAAAAAGGGGAAAAAAGGAGTCTTTCAACCACCATTTTTTGTTTAACGGACTTGACTATACCTGTCTTGGCCCCGCATGACCCAGGGCCGGGTTACAGTGGGTGCGGTGAGAGCCCAGGGGCGTCCGACTATTAACAGCAGGGTTAAAAAAGCCCTTGACGCAGCACGAAAACTGTCGTGTGAAGCAGAGTGCGGAAGCGGAATGTGGAACTCCAGGGCCCTTCCTCAGTACACAGTCAACACCCGGGTAGCGCTTGCCCCCCCTATGGTGTGGACCAATTGACTTACTTGAAAAAACTGGTGGTTAAAGCTCCCGTTACACCCGGTGCCCTTTATCTTGGCATTCTTTTTTCATTTTACAAAGCGTGGGGGAAATGGTCTCGTACTTTGTTCTTGGGCCGGCCCCATACTCCACCCCCCTTGAAAAAACTACATTGGTCAAGTTTTCCTGTACCCCCTTGTACAATTAGGGGAATTTTTTTAAAAACAGCTATTTTGACATGAAAGTTTTTTAGTGTTTAATTTAGAAAACCCATTTTTAAAATGGATGGAACCCCACCTTTTGTTTTTTTCTTTTTTTTCATTGTTTAAAAGGGGTTTCTCAATACAGGATTGATAGCTATTTTAAAGTCTTGCAAAAAACAAGTTTTTGCAATATGTGTCCAAAACATGCCCTCCTATTCTGTTTTGACAGCACCAAACCCTTTAGCCACTCTTACAATTGGAAGAAAAAAAATGTTGTTAGAAACAACATTTTTTGAATAGGACCTGTAGTATAGTGCATGACCAAAATGCCCCCCAAAAATTCAAAGCATGGCCCTTGAAAACCACTTTTGGGCAATTGGAAGAACAAAAGTCTGTTAAAACAAAAATTTTTTTTTAATAGGACCCGTAGTATTGCTGCTTTCAAAGCAGCATACCCAAAAAAAATTTAAAAAGACTTTCAGCCACTGTTAAAAATTGTGAGGGAGAAATGCCCCTTTGAAGCCCCTTTCTGTTTCAGAGGGGACCCGATTATTGCTGTTTTCCCCAGCTTCATGACCCCAAAAAAAATTTAAAAAATGATTCTCAGCCACTATTAAAAAATTTTGAGGGGGAAAAGCCCTTAGAAGCCACTTTCTGTTCCAAAAGGGCCAAATTAAGCTGTATCTACGCAACATGACCCAAAAAATTATAAAAATGATTCTCAGCCCTATTAAAAAAATTTTGAGGGAGAAATACCACTTAGAAGCACATTTCTTTCCAAAAGGGCCTGATTATTGCTGTATCTACAGAACATGCCTCAAAAAACCATTGACAATGCGAAAACTTCTTAAAAAAAGTGGTAAATGAATACGGTGTTGTAGAAATTGCTGTCTTTTACAGTTCCTCACAGCAAAAAAAGCAAAAATTTAACTGTTGGGAAAAGAGAAAAAAAATTGCGTAAAAAAGATCATTTTAAAAAAAAAAATTTTTTAAGGGGACCATTTCGTTTGAAAAGGGAAAGTGAAGTAGACTGGCAACTAATCGGTGACCCC